>MU007125.1:0-92906 GCA_010583015.1 Tothia fuscella
TTAATTTTTAATTTTAATTTTTATATATACTAATAATAGAATATAGGCCGCAGAATATCCTACTCTTTATTATTTTTTACCTTATTATTTAAGTTTAAAGAAAGAGCTAGAAGAGTTTAAAAGTAAAGATTTTATAAAAGAAAGACCTTTACTATATAAAGCTATTTCTAGCGCTCTTAATAAACTAAATAAATATCTAGAAATAGATAATAATAAGGAAGAGTTATTATTCGCTATTATTCTAGATCCTAGACGTAAAATTAGCGCTTTTTATTATTATCTAGAAATAGATAATAATAAGGAAGAGTTATTATTCGCTATTATTCTAGATCCTAGGCGTAAAATTAGCGCTTTTAGGCATCTAGGATATAGTAATAATAAAATAGAAGAGATAAAAAATCTCTTTATAGATAGATATAACGAGTAAGTAATTATACTTATTATTTTATTATTTGATAATACTAATATTTAATTATAGGGCGGAATTAAATCTCGACTTTATTATCTCTTCTAGTAGTAATATACCTATTACTACTAATATAGATAGCGACGACGATCTATATAGCGACGAAGAGAATAATAGAGAAAACGAATATATAGACTATTTTAATAGTTCTAAAGCTCCTAGAACCGTAGGTTTATAATTTAGTTAACTAACTAACTATCTATCTATTTATATTAACTACGAACTTAATTATAGACCGATCCTATCGATTTTTGGCGCCTTAATAAAAATAAATATCCTATATTAGCTTATTTAGCTCGTCGCTATTTAGCTATACCTGCTACTTCGGCGCCCTCCGAATCTATATTCTCGCACGGTTAGTATATATATAAATAAATATAAAATACTTAATTGATACTAACTATTATATAGGAGCCGATCTACTTACGAAAAAGCGTAATAGATTAGGTAAAGATAGTATTAATATTATACTATCTTTAAAAAATTGGAACGTCTATTACGACGAGGAATACGATATAGATAACGAGATATCTATACCTAGAAAAGAAAGAAAGAAAAGAAGTATTAAAAGTACTATTTTATCTACTAATAAAGAACTTATTACTATTAACGAGGTTCCTACTAGTCCTATTAGGGAATTAGATCTAGAAAGTAATAGATCTATTAGTAGTAAAAGTAGTACTTCTATATCTTCTTTAATAAGGAGGATAATAGAATAAATAGTAGTATAGAAGATAATACTAATTTAGAAGAGGAGAATATTATAGATACTATAGAGGTAGGATTTTTATAGGATTTAATAGATCCTTTAACTTAAGGATTCTAATTAAAGAGTTATATAGAAATAACTATATTATATTCTTATTTAGAACTATTCTTAAGTAATTAGCTAATTATAGATAATCTCTAGATGTATATATTTTAGTTAGGAGTCTTTATAGTAGTTATAGATATAAATATTATAAAGACTAATATTACTAATTTAAAGTACTTACTATAATTAATAAAACCGGTAATTTATATATATTATATAAGTCCTATATATCTAAAAAAATTATAGTAGTATATTTAGACTATACTTTATCTATTAAAAAATATTTCCTATTTAGTACTAGTACGAGTCCGACTCGAGTAACCCGGGTTAGACTTGGACTCGGACTCGGCTCGGACTCGGTAGGGCTGAAACTCGAGTCCGAGTCCGAGTCCGACTCGAGTAGACTCGGTTCGTTATACTAAGTAGGCGCCCCTATAGCTTTTTTACTATAATACGCGCTTCCTCCTTATAGGCTATACGTAATAAATAAACTAAAATACCCTCTAATTAAACTCTTTTTCTCTTTTTAGCCTTCTTATACTTCTATAAAATCTTAGATTAATTAGATATTCACCTAGCTATTATTATTATAATCGTATTTTAAGTCTTATATAGCTTGGTTATACGCTCTATATAGCGCTTTACTAGCAAAATAATAGTAAGATACTTATATAATAACTCTATAATTTTTTTTATTTAATCTTAATAGTTTAACTACTTCTAAAGAAGAGCTATATAGAAAGAATAATTAAGAGTAATCGTTACGCCTAGTATAATTAGTTAAGGAGCTAGTATAGGTAAGTCTTTTAAAAGTAATCTAAGTACTTATAGAGATAGTATAGGCTATAAGCTAGTACTACGCTATCTACTAGGGATATTCTCCTTACTTATTATCTTTTCGTATAGATAGGAGAGTAATTTAAGCTATTTAGAGCGTGGAATATACTATAAGCTAAGCTAAAAGATCGTATATATCTTAATAGTATACGCCCGCTTAAATACTATAAATACGCTAGTATTAAGCGGCTAGAGTATATATAACTTGTAGTATAACGAACCGAGTCTACTCGAGTCGGACTCGGACTCGGACTCGAGTTTTAGCCCTACCGAGTCCGAGCCGAGTCCGAGCCAAGTCCGAGTCCAAGTCTAACCCGGGTTACCCGAGTCGGACTCGTACTAGTACTTAGTATAACGAATCGATTAGAAATCGTACTAGTAAAAACTAGGCCTAAATAGGAAATTATTTTTCTATAGATAGAGAATACTTTATATATAGTACTATTAATTTTCTAGACCTATAGTACTAAGATTTATTATAGAATTATTATTATCTATTTTTTCTTAAAAGCTAAAATTCAAGAAACTTATTATAATTATACTATAACTATAATTTTAATTTTAATTTTTATATATTTACTACTTTAGAGACTTTTATTACTTAAATAGTATAGTAGCTAATATATATAACGTATTCTACTACCTAACCCGCTATACTACCCAACCCGCTAAAATTCCTTAGCACGACTAACTTATATTACGACTCTTTAATTTAATCGCTATTAAATAAGGAACCTATATACGTCGTACTACTATCTAATTTAGAAGATACCTCTATATCTTTTTTACACGTTCGCGTATTATACCTAGTCGCGCCGCAGTTCCTATAGTGCTGTAGAGCTAGTTGGGCTATTTCTTAATTACTACTACTACGAGCCTTCTTTAATTGCTAAGGCGCTATAGACGCCTTAGTAGCTACCTACGCTACTATAGTCCTATACTCTATAGTACTACCTTACTAAATCCGCTTCCTTTTGCGCGATTTCCGCTTTATTATTACTACTAATTGCTCTTTAAGCTCGTAGTTGCGCGTAATAAGTAGAGCGTTTTAGTAGAGTATTAATTCAGCGCCCTTAATAAGCTGAAAGAAGCCTGCCTACGTAGTAACTAGTAACCGAGTAAAGGAGTTGCTTACGAGCTTTAACTAGGAGTTAAACTTATACGTATTACTTAGTATCTTTAATTGCTATAGCGTCTCTTGTAGTAGGGGTACTAGAGGGGTACGTAGCCGGACTTTAAGACGATCTAGTACTACCTACGTATTAATAGGGACTAGTCCTAATACTTTAAATACTTTACGATAGTTTGCCTCTATAAACACGTTAAAAAACGCGTCTTTAAAGGCTGGTAGGAAGCCTTCCTTATCGATATAGAAGACGCGTCGGCGTGCTAAGTCTCTAACGCGTTAAGAGTACTTGCGCTTTAACGGCGAGAAGTAGACCACGTTAAGCGGCTAGAGGATATACAACGAGTAAGGTAGTATATAGAGGGTAAGGATCTTATATTTAAGGTAGTAATCCTTAAAATCCTAGTTGAGATAGCTCTTATAGCCGTCTAAAATAAGCAGCCTATACCCCCCTACCTAGCGTGCCTTTATATACGCGTTAAAATACTTTAACTATTTAAGGCCGAGCGTATTATTAGTCTAGCCGTTCTTAGAGACTAAGAGCTTCTAATCGCGCGGTATATCTACCTCCTCGTACTACGTAGAGATATAAACGCGTTCTTTATAGATAATAAAAGGCGGGGTTATATAGCTAGCTACGTAGATACTCTAAATTACTATAACCTACTCGCGATCGCCTAGCTAGATAAGTTTAGGCCTTATACGTCTCTTAGAGCCTATAATAACCTTTATTAACCTAATTACGCCTATCTAGAAGCTAGTCTCGTTAAAGTTATATACGTTATCGTTGTAGATACCGTACTTAGCCTTTATATCTATAATAAGCTTAAACTACACGCCAATAATCTCTAGGTCTTCCTATAGTATTCTCTACCTATCCTTAGCTCGATTAAACGCTATCTTAAGCTTAACTAAGCGCGTTACGAATCTCTTAGCCTAATTCTTGCCTACGAGCTCTCTACCGCGTATACCTAGTAGTTTATCCGCTATATCTACTACCTTATATAGCCGGGGCGCGAATCCTCGCGCGTTAAGGTCGAGGATATATTAGATAATCGTTTACTCTTTAGTAAGTATAAGTTTACAACCGTTAGGTACTCGTTTAAGGATAAATAGTACTCCTCTAGCGCGATTAGAGAGGTTCTAGTATTTAATATTAAAAGCGTACGTAGCAGCCTATTAGCTTCGGAATTAGCCGTCTCGGAGAGCTTAGAGGGTAAGCTAAAGTCTCCCTTCGTGTTCAAGTAATAACGCGTTGTATTATTGAGGTATAATAATATTTAAATTAGTAATATTAGTCTTTATAATATTTATATCTATAACTACTATAAAGACTCCTAACTAAAATATATATATCTAGAGATTATCTATAATTAGCTAATTACTTAAGAATAGTTCTAAATAAGAATATAATATAGTTATTTCTATATAACTCTTTAATTAGAATCCTTAAGTTAAAGGATCTATTAAATCCTATAAAAATCCTACCTCTATAGTATCTATAATATCCTCCTCTTCTAAATTAGTATTATCTTTCTATACTACTATTTGTTATATAAATACTTAATAGATAATAATATATAACGTAAACTATTAGTAAGCCGGCTATATTAGTAAAATAGCTACTTTTTCTTAGTACGACTAACTTATATTACGGGACTTCAATTTTATCGCTATTAAATAAAGAACCTATATATATAGTACTTATATCTAATTTAGAAATTACCTCTTTATTATTTTTATACGTTCGTGTATTATACCTAGTCCCCCTATAGTTACTATAGCGCTATTAAGCTAGCTAGCCTCTTTCTTAACTACTACTACTACAAGCCTTCTTTAATCGCTTAGTCGCTATAGTCGTATTAGTAGCTATCTAGGCTGCTGCCTCGCTGTACTTAAGGGTTCCCCTATACTAAATACGCTTACGTTTACGCGCTTTTCTCTTACTTATTACCTCTAATTACGCTTTAAGCTTAGTAATACGGGCTACTTAAAGCGCGTTTTAGTATAGTATTAGTTTACTATCTTTTATAAGCTATATAAAGCCAGCCTAAGCTGTAACGGGCGACCGAGTAAAAGAATTACTTACTAGCTATAACTAAGACCTAAACTCGTACGTATTACTTAGTATTTTCGATTACTATAGTATTTACTATAGTAGGGGTACTAATAGGGTACGTAGGCGGACTTTAAGACGATCTAGTACTACCTACGCGTTAGTAGGGACTAGTCTCGACGCCTTAAAGGCCTTTTAATAGTTTACCTCCGTAAATACGTTAGAAAACGCGTCTTTAAAGGCTAGTAGGAAGCCTTCCTTATTAATATAGTAGACGCGCCGGCATACTAAGTCTCAAACGCGTTTAGAGTATTTTTACTTTAACGGCGAGAAGCAAACTATATTAAGCGGCTGGAGGATATACGACGAGTAAGCTAGTATATAGAGGGTAAGGATCTTATATTCGAGGTAGTAGTCCTTAAAATCCTAGTTAAGATAGCTCTTATAGCCGTCTAAAATAAGCAACCTATAACTCCCTACCTAGCGCGCCCTTATATACGCGTCAAAATACTTCAACTATATAAGACTAAGCGCGTTATTTATCTAGCCGTTCTTAGAGACTAAAAGCTTCTAATCGCCTAGTATATCTACCTCCTTATACTATATAGAGATGTAAACGCGCCCTTTATAGATAATAAAAGACGGGGTAGTATAGCCTATAGCGCAGATACTCTAGATAACTATAACCTACTCGCGATCGCCTAGCTAAACGAGTTTAGGTCGAGTACGTCTCTCTACGCCTATAACGACCTTTATTGAGCTAATTACCCCTATCTAAAAGCTAGTCTTATTAAAGTTATATATATCGTCGTTAAGGACGCTATACTAAGCTTTAGTATCCTATACTAGCTTAAACTACGCGTTAATTATTGCTAGATCCTCCTAGAGTATTCTCTAACGATCCTTTACTTAATTAAACGCTATCTTAAGCTCCTCCGAACGCGTTATAAACCTCTTAGGCTAGTACTTACTAACTAGTTTACCCCCGCGTATACCTAGTAGTTTATCCGCTATATCTACTACCTTATATAGCCGGGGCGGAAATCCTTGCGAATCGAGGTCGAGGATATATCGGACGATTGTCTACTCTTCGGTTATAGTAAGTTTTAGTTTATCTAATCGAGTTTACGACCAAGAGATAATTCCGCGCAGCCGATTAGAGAGCCGTTAGTATTTAACGTTATAGGTAGTAATAGCGCGTCGTAGGCTCTAAATCTAGCCGGAGGTATAGGCCTAAAGGGTAAGATTAATTTAGCCTTCTTCTTAAATTAATTTTAAACGATATTATTGAGATATTTAATATTAAATAATAATATAGGTATACTAAGGAAAAGTAGCCGTTTTACTAATATAGCCGGCTTACTAATAGTTTACGTTAGTATATATACTAGTAAAAAATTAGCTAAGACTTTTTTTCTAAAATTCTTATTTTTACTTATTATACTTTTTAAGAAATTACTTAATTACTAAGGCTATATTTAGTATATTATATAATTTTATTAACTTAATAGACTTTGCTATATATAAATACTATAATTTTTTTTTTTATAAAAGTATAGGTAGTCTAGTTACTTTTTCAATTTTTTAATTTTATTAATTACTAATTCTAGAGATCTAAAAATTATAGTATATATTCTTTATCTAATACTATATAATATATTAAATTTTCTAAAAATAACTAGAGTGTTGACCCCACCTATAACACAACCCCACCTATAACACACGCTAAAATTGGAAGGAAAATCTAACAAAATCAAAAAATTTAAAACGCTAATAATTCGTCCAATATCTTATAATAAACTATAAAAATTTACCAAATTATAGATTTAACTATAAATAATCTTCTATTAAAAATTTAGCTTACTAATCCGTCTATAACGCCGGGAGTCTAGTTCAAATCGAAGTTATAGACTCCTAGCGGTTTTTCTTAAATAAGCCTAGAAATAAGCGGCTTATTAAGCTAAAATTTTAATTGAAGATTATTTATAGTTAAATCTATAATTTGTCAAATTTTTATAGTTTATTATAAGATATTGGACGAATTATTAGCGTTTTAAATTTTTTGATTTTGTTAGATTTTCCTTCCAATTTTAGCGTGTGTTATAGGTGGGGTTGTGTTATAGGTGGGGTCAATACTCTATATATTAGTTAATTTATTAGAGAATTAATAGTATATTAAGCCTAAAATAATTATATAAATTAAATTAATACAATTAAAAATATAAATTAAATTTTAAGTTAATTCTAGTACTAAATACTACTATAAAAACTACTATAAAAATTGAAACGGTATCCCGTTAATTAACGGGACGGTTGTAGGTTTTTCGAGACGGGTCTAGTACGGGTTTTTACCCTTAGACCCCGTCCCGCTAACCCGTACCGTTCCGGGCCCGTCCCGACCCGTTCGGGGTTACCTCGTACCGTAGGAAACCCTATTAAGCCTATAATATACTATATATTAATTTACGTTAAAGAAGGCTATAGTAGTATTAATTAATTTAAAGTCTCCTAATTTATAGATATATATAGCCTTCTAGATCTATAGTTCGCGCTCTAATAATTTTTAGGATTTATTAGAAGGTATTATAGAGAATAACGTATATCGTATATACTATAGTCAATTTTCGTATTGTAAAGCTAGGGTTATTATAAAGCTAGGATTAAGACTCTACTTAATTATATAACTCTAAATAATTAGAATTAATTAAAACTTATACTACTTAATAATATATATATTCTTATTATTTCTAGTAATTTTAAAGAAATCTATAATAGGCGATTATATTAAAAATCTAGGGAGAAGTTCACCTCTAATAAAGAAATCTTAAAGTAGACTTAAAATCCTAAAAACTCTAGTTTTTTGGACTTCTATTCTATTTTTCTAGATATATATATCTAAACGGTATCTAGATTTATAGATTTCTTTTCTATATAGATTATTGGGTATTTATAAGTACTTATAGTAAGTCTTAGCCAATTTGATAAGGTTCTAAGACTGTGGTGTGGCTATGAAAAGGAGACTTTTGGTGAGAAATCGCGAAAGACCCATGTGCGGAGTACGATCCTACCAACCCACGTTTTTTTAGGCTCCACACTCGACCAACGACACCCCACCCTCCCGGTCTCACAACCCACAGTTTTCCTGCTTGGTGACCATGTCATCGCGATTTGTAACGGGAGGATCTCTAGATGCACCCATAGAGCGCGACGACGCATGGTTAAAAGCTCAGGTACGTCCACAGTATCAAGACAACGCGCGACGAGGAACATGCCAGCACTGACACGACAATCCAGCAAGAGCTCGAGGCCAATCGTGCTGCTAAAGCTGAGGAAGCAGCACGCAACGCTGACGGAAAATCTCTTTACGAGATACTCGAGGCAAACAAAGGTGGCTTTTCCGTAGCACTTATCACGTGCTTTGTAATTCATTCTCCATGAAGGTTTGGCTCATATGTTAGGTTGATTTGACGGGATCCAGCTGCCAAGCAAGAAGCTTTTGAAGAAGTACGTCCTTGATCCCAATAACTCAATGATCCCGCTCCCATGACCTCTTCATCCGCTGACTCATTACGTCCTTAGGCAGCCAAATTAAAAAATCAATACCGCTCGCTTGACGAGGATGAAGTTGAATTCCTCGACTCCATCACCGAATCCACTCGAGCCGCCGAAGCCTCCATAAAGAAGGAAACAGCAGAACAACTAGCAGCATTCAGGAAACATCAGGAAGAAGTTGAAAGGGCTGCTCTTGCGGCGCCTAGGGGATCTACACCGGGCGGGGATGAGGTATGGGTTGCTAGTGGGAAGAAGAGGAAGAAGAACACTAAAGAAAAGGAGATACTCAAGGGCGTGAAGGTGAGGAAGACGAGTTCGGCTGGTGAGGTGAAGGAGGTTAAGAAGGCAGAGAGAGATAAGGCGGGAGTGAAGGAAGCGGTTATTGCACCAGTGAAGGAAGAAAAAGATTCTGTTAAAACTACAGCTCCATCAAAGCCTCCAATTTCTCCAGCTGCGACGAAATCCAGCGTCTCACCTCCGTTCGGGCTTGGTCTGGCGGGGTATTCTTCGGACGAGGACGACTGATTTGGGTTTGCCTTGGAAATAAATCTCATAATAATAAGGTATGCAGACTTTTTCCATTACACCCTGACATCAGTGTGGCTTCTCACGTCTTAACCCACGGTTTCCACGGTGTGATCTTCGTAGGCGCTGATGAGACGTTATTTCTGCACATGGTTCACTTCAAGGAACCGTGCTTTGGGTACACATGGCACTGCAACTTCGAGAGTGGGTCCTGTCGAAGCTCCATTTGATATTACACGCCCTTACTTTGTGAAGAATAGAAATTAAGCTTCCCATCAAAATCCGATGAGGGAAGGCGCGATCATCTATATGGTACCTGACATCAATTCCCCACATACACCTCAGATCGCCTGGATTTTGGCAATCCCATCTTCCCAAATACCCACGAAGTTTACCCTCTTCTATTCGTGTGGCGTATAAGCATCATCCAATCGTTGTCCCTGTTGTCGCAAATTCTCATTCAAGTTTGGAACATGACGCTAATTAAGACCCTTTGTAGGCTATTGTATTATTTTACCAAAACCACTTGCGTCAATTGCTACTGTGAATGCAGTTGTACTTTGATCGCAGTGCGATTCAGGCTTGGCTGAATTCTTAATCACGGTAGAATCTGCTTTGGCGTCTACTGCATCCTAGGCCAAGACTCTGGCGCGGAGGTATTTCCAGTGTTGGAGACATAGTCCGTCAACGGAATTCAAAGTCTCACAACTTAGTCTCACGAATATTTTGGTCGAACACAAGCGGATAAAGAGTGATTTATCAATAGCCACCTTCACCGAACTCAAACTTTCCTTTCCCTCAACAAAATCTCACAACTAAACCTTACTCCATCTCCGAGTCAATACAATGCAACGCCGAGCAAAAACTGCCAAAGCCAAAGCAGTCTTTATGCGGAAGAGCCATCAAAAGCCGGACTCTCTAAACTTAGCTGCGATCAAGCACGAAGAGCACACTGCACCATCCATTCCGAAACCCTTGGAGAAACTACTTCGGCGACCGCTTCACACAAATCAAACTAGTCAAGCTATTAAAATCAGGCGAAAGAAATGCCATTCCAAACATAAACTCATCAGTCTTCTCGGTAAACGGATCGCGGCGTCTAATTCATGGGGTGGTGTCAATATCCACCCTATTGCGGTGCTGGCTTGGCTTGCGGCGGAGGAACCATTTAATTCCGAATTTTTACTCAAGAATGCTGCGATTTTTGTTGAAGGGGAGTTCCCGGAGGAGACTGATCCTATCGTCGCCGCTCAGATCGACGGGATAATCCAGCGCTTCAACAATGCCGCAATATCGAATGCACCCGATTCGCAGGAGAATCCTCTAATTGAGCGAGATATTCCCAAGGACTTTAGTATGCTCATGACACCTATGAGGGCCGCCGGGCTGGAAGACCATGATGCCCTCATGGAAGATTGCGATAATAAGGCCAACGCAATGGACATTCCTGTGCAGGCCGAGATTGTAAAGCGCAAGCCCAAGAAGCATGGTTTTGATCCTGTCCAGGTGCTAAAGAAGCACGCCATCACTTTTCAAAGTGCCGAAGCTTCACGCATCTCAACCTTAACAAATGCTATCCATCCTATCTTCCGCGAAGAGAACTTTCACGGCTGTCCTCCACACATTTACGAAGTTCTCAAACCGGGTTTGCAGTTGGCTACACTTTTGATCACCCATAAAGCTACATCTCCCTTCTGGCACACGGCGTTATACGGCATCCGAGAGAGTACTCTATTGCCCAATGTTTGTCGTTTGCGAAAAGACGTACCATTCACCGTAGAAGTCGCCAATCGCTATAATTCCCGCCTCAATAAGCTGGTCGACTCGCTACACTTCCACTTCTCTCTCTGGCCAACGGCAAAGGACCAAGGAAATTACCTGTACGGGTCTATGCACCCCATTAAAGATTATGCACTGGGTTGGCTACCGAAACTAGGGGAACCATGTCGGTATTCACGAATATGTCTCCACACCGATTTCTACACCACGGCCAAGCGCTTGTCTCTTCTCCGAAATCCTGATCCTGCCATGGTGATGCGATTCAACCTCTTCTTTGCCGTGAACTTGTCCCATGAATTCGCCCATTTTCTCGAAATGTCATCACACAAATTCTCATTGGTTGACACGGTCATGGATTTCAATGCTGGAGATACGGCTGCAAAGTGCTCTAAGGAGCCATTTTTCAACGATCAAGCTTTCAACGAGATAGGTGCTGCTTTTGAAACCAAAATCTTTGGTGGCAGGGTTCACCCAATATCATGCCGTATAGACTGCGCTTACGGATTAACCACCTTTGATGAACCCGACCTTCTCAATCCACTTCACGTAAGAACCTACTACACCATTCCTATGGATTTTGTCAGTCGAGTCCAGCAAATGAGTACGTGGGATGAGAATGGCGATGGCGGAGGAGAGTTTCTGAAGATCAAGCGTAACGGTGCCAAAGCGGTCAGTGTCCCTTATTTTGACATGACGGTTTGGGAGGATGGCGATGAAGGGGTTGTGGTTATTGATAAGGGGGATGTGGTTCCTGCGAGGGGTGTAGAAGAGAGTATTTTGTTTAGGAGGGAGATGGGGAGGATTGTTCGGATTAAGACTTGAGGGATTCCTGATTTTGGCAAGACGGGTTGTTATGGCGCTTTTGACTTGGGCTTATGGATTGCGGCTTTGTATTGCAGGTAGATGACATTGGGAAAGCGCAACGAATAGAGCTTCCAGCACTGATCGTAGCTGATATTCTCCTCTACTCATGAGGTGGAGAGTCAAGTGTTATTCATGAGGCAGCCTCAGACCACGGCAGCAATGGCACAATGGAATGTAAATAGCAGCGAACATGTGTGTAGACCGTTACCGATTCGGTGCGAACGAGAGCAAATAAAGACAACCAAGTGCTTGGGATGGAGGGTTTCATAATCTGGAAGAGAAAGGCGTGGTTGTCACGTGGTTAAGAGAGATGGAGATATACCATACGAAACTCAGGTTCAGCTCGGCTCACAAAACCTGGATTTAAGATACGGTCCTCAATCTTCACACAGCATTCAGACATTGAAAGGAACTATGGGGTAGTGTCGCAATATTTTGGTAGGGTGGACCCAGGCGCATCCCATCTCCTTCATCATGCTCATGATCAACTCAGCACCAACCAGAACCAGAGAAAATGAGAGCAGCTCCCCCTTGAATCCCTTTATCTAATACAGACGTGTTCAAACTCCAGCAGTGCCCAAAAGCCTACACACGCGCGCACCACAGATAGATAGACGCTTGAAGCAGTGTAGACAACGGAAGAGGGATATATCGACCGTGCAACAGACTCAACAACCCAGTTCTTTTGTTGTTCAATTGTCTACTCAACCTCCTCAATCTTGCTGCTGGTACCTGTAGCGGCAGGTGCCTTTGCGGTCTTCTCCTCATCAGCGCCCTCGAGCGCAGGCATATTATCGTCGTCCTCGTCGTCGTCATCCGAATCCTCTGGCATATCGGTTGGCATATCGCCGCCGGGTCCAGCTCCCAATTTGGAGAAGTCGATGCCTTCGAAGCCGTTCGCTCCGGGTGGACCGCTTGCGCCGCCCATGCCACCCATCTTGCTCATAAAGTCTTCATCATCGGGGTTGTCCTCTTGTTCGTCTTCATCGACCCACTTTTATGGTACGTTAGTTTGAGGTTCCTTTGTGGTTGACCAAAATGGGTGTGAGAAAAAGAAAAAAAAAAGACGTACCTTGTCGAAATCTGTGCGCAAGAAGTGAACCTTGCCCTTTTCCTTGAGGAGTCTAGGCCAAAACTCCTGCTTCAATTCCTTCTTGCGAAGCACAAGCTCGACATTCTTGTCCGTGTGACTGGTCTTGCTCTCGGCCGGGTCGATCTATTGTAGGAGTTGTTAGCCATCTATTTGCTCCATGGTTCTCACAGGCTTATAATTCTGTCTATCGTCCAAATGAAACAATGAGCGAAAGAAGAGTGTGGTGTTATCTCACCTCGCCAAAGAGTTCCAACTCAACATGGTAGGTGGCCTTCTTTGTTTTGCTCTTGCCTGTAAAGACGAGCTTTGTGGGTTGAATGTCCAGCTTGAGGTCTTCCTTTGCTACATCGGGCGCTGTGATGGTGAGGTAGACAAAGTTCTTTGCGGCGTCGGTCTCCGAGGAGCGTTGCGCCCAGAGGACTACGTTGATTTGATGTCAGTGCTGGTACATCATGGCTTTGGGGAGCGTGGAATTTTGCGCCAGTGAGATGTGCTCATATTGGCAGTATGATGAAGAGAGATATACGGCATCATGAACGATAGACGTGATAGAAGGACAGCTTATCCCCCACAATACCATGATACGCTGAAAAACGGAGGTGACGAATGAATGCAAGAGCTGTAACATACCTTCGGGATGAATTGTAGTTTCGGACATGATGATGTCTTCTGTGGGAGGATAAAAGGAATCTATCAAGGAGTGGAAGACTGTCGTCTAATCTACGTGATATTCTTTTCCGGTGGTATCTGTTGCAAAGCTTGCTAATGTGTAAAGAGGTTTGAGGTTAGCGGAAAAGAAGCTTGAAAGCTTGTGCTTAAGAGCGGAGTGAGGCTGGGGGGGAAAATTGGAAGCCTGTAGAATCACCGAATAATTCCATGCGGGATAACCACTTACCCAATGGAGACAAGCCGTTGACAATTGTTTGGATGGTTTTGTTTTGAGACTCAGATATCTGAAGACATACAGGAATTATCTTGTATTGAGGCAGTGGTCGAAATGGGGAATTTGAAGATATTCTTCATGAACGTTGGTGTTGGCCCTGTTGGGTCCCTCTTTTCGCGGTGGAATCTGCCCCGCTGCCGCCGAGAGCTGGAGGTTCGCTTGGGCTGGCGTCACACCTGCACCTCTCACACCTCGCCATGTCAATGCTGGAGCCTCAAACATGAATATAATAACTCAACGCCGCTCCAACCCTCTAAAATAACGAGTAGCTGTGTAGAGCACTCTTCGAATAAGTGGTATGGTCACAAACAAAATACAAGCCAAATACAAATACAGGGCAGAATGCAAAGTGTAAAGTCCTTCATATGGGGTCCAACCCCAGAGGAACAGGTACGTAATTTATTACTTCCTTGATAATCACTACACTTCCCCCTAAATGAATGAGTGTAGAAACGAAAATGCAATGCCCTGGTCCGTAAGAATGTCCGCTCCCTCGACCGCGACATCCAAAACCTTCGCGCTTTAGAAGGCAAAACCAAAACCTTCATCCTCCAAGCATCCAAACGTGCTGAAAAGAACCCCTCGGGCGCAAAACAAGCAGCACAGGAGACACGGATATTCGCGCGTGAATTGATACGAGTGCGAAAACAGAGTGGAAGGCTTCAAACTTCGAAGGCGCAGTTGCAATCAGTGGCCATGCAAGTCAATGAAGCCTTCTCTGTGCGGAAAATAGAGGGGAGTATAAGAGCCAGCACCGGTATAATGAAAGATGTAAACTCCCTAGTGCGATTACCCGAACTTACGGGCACGATGAGGGAATTGAGTCAGGAATTAGTCAAAGCGGGCATTATTGAGGAGATGGTTGGGGATAGTTTACCTGATAATGAGCTTTTAGAGGGCGAGGATGAGGAAGCGGAGAGTGAAGTGGACAAGATTCTGAGTGAGGTGCTTAAGGATAAATTGCCTCCGAGTGCTGCGGCTAAGGTGGATGAACTGCCTAGTGCGCCGACTGCAGCGGAAGAAGTGGAAGATGAGGATCAAGAGGAAATGTTGGCGCAGATGAGGGGAAGGTTGGAGGCTTTGAAGAGCTAGTGCGCTGGTGGAAGTGTTGTACACGTCTCGCTCGCCTTCTCCTTCATGAGCTGATGGTATAATATGCATCACATTGTTGTTTTGGATGGGCGCAGGCGTATGGTTCTTGGTATAGGAGTGGGACCGGTCTATGCCACAACCGAGCTAGATCATAGCGTTCATCTTACTGCTATTCGAACTATGCGCAATAGAATTATCCGCTGCAACCTCAAGCTCTTCCTGCTATTTGATGTTACTCCTTATGTTTTTTGAAAGCCGCACAGTGGATGAAACTTGTGAATGTGCATGCCCAGTGCGCAGCCTCACCAAATCGTGCACATTCACTAGTTTCACCCATGTGGCCGCATAAACTCCAGCATTATAGAGTATGTGAATCCACCTGAACATAATAAAAGTGATCAAATATATATACCAGCTCCTGTAGAAGCTATATTACTTAAGGCCGGGAGTCGTCAGTATACTGGATTAGAATTAATGTAGCCGAGAAAAATCTTATGGCTTAGAACCCTAGGGGTTATCCGGCTTTCAAAAACCCAAGGAGTAATTTTAGAGTTTAATACCCCACACATCTTAGCTCACATGACCTGAGATATAAAACCATCCAGATTGTGAACTCAACTAGAAATGCCGGCGCATTCCGTTGCGGTTAGATCTCGAAATTTGTGAACGGGAAATGCCTCATTCAGCAAGCCCCCCCGCCGGCCGTCCACCTCGCGCTGCACATGCACCCTGTTCCTCAATTCGGGCGCTCATAACCGAATCTTTGCTCTCGTGACCATCAGCTACATGACATTCAACAAACAATAAAATATCAACAAGGTTCCACCGACTTGGAAGAATGAGAAACTCTCTTGCCGCCATACACAGTTCGATTTCTTCGCTCGTGCAACTTGATCAAAATGACAGCGTCAAATGCAGCCCAAGATGAACGACTCCAAAACCTCCTTACCCAAGCTAAAGATTTAGTAAAATCCGGCAATCTCAACCAGGCGGCCGACAAGTTAAAAGAAGCATCATCAATATCACCTGGGAACGCCGATGTCAAAGCAGCATTCGACGAATTACGAGATGAAGAACAAGGAAAGAGCTTGGTTTCGCACTGCCAAAAGTGGTTATCCACCCTTTCCGACGACGATGGAGAAATAGTCCTAGATTATCTACACCAGCATCAAGTAGAGGGTTCCATCGTTGAGGAGGCTATGAGAGTCGTATTGAGTTATGATGGCGATCTAGATATGGCAGATCAAATCACGGGAGAACTATTAAAAACAAAGGGTGCGAGGAGGACATTGGCGATAACGTTAGTGAAGAATCCAACCACAGCATTCTCAAACATCTACCAAAGAGGTGACGATTCTGTCAATGGGATGACAGATTTGCTTCTCGATGTCACATCATGGACCACGCAAGACGAACGCATTGCTGCTGAGAGAGATGTATTCCAATTGGCCTTGGCACAAACCATGGAAGCAGGGGAAGACAATCCTGGGCGAGCAATGAAATGTTTGTCGCGGCTCCTTGGAGCGGATGCTACCAATCTCAAGGGCATTATCGACGCCGATGGATTTGACATAATATTATCATATCTCGATATACGCCTACCACGAGTGCTCCGATCACAGGCAACTCTTGCCACAGCAAAGCTCTTTGTACTAAGTGCCGAAGAAGCTCAGACGTTGATAGCGCAGTATGTGGTCAAACGAGTGAAGAAACCAACGGCTGATGGATTGATCCTTGCTTTTTCAGCTGCGGCGGCAGTGTTTCCAATGGCACCGCAGGCGGCTAGTAATTTATTTTTAAGTGAGGGTTTTTTGATTAGTATGATTTCTATGGTAACAAAATGGAAGAGCCAGCGGTTGGAGCAATCAGCTTTGGAACTCCTCTCTGCTGCGTGCATAGATAAGGGATGTAGGATTGGCATAAGGAAGACTTGTTTGGATTGGGTCAAGGGCATTGCGGAGAGCGGTGGGAAAGGTGGTAGCGAGAATCCTAGAGCTAGTCAAGCTGCTCTAATACTTGTCAAGATCAAAGATGCTTTTCCAGAGGGCGAAAAGATCAAACCACAAGAGGAAAAATTGGACGAAGAGGCGCAGAAACAGCTTGTAGCACGCTTCAAGAGCTTAGTCCTTAGTAAGGATGAAAAGACAGGGAAACAAGATGCCATTGAGGGATTGGCTTACTCGTCTATCAACCCTCCAGTCAAAGAGGAGCTCGCCAATGATCCCAATTTTCTGGAGAAACTTGTCAAAATTATGGGTGAAAAGGAATCAGGAGCTGCCTTACAATTCGGTGGTCTTACTATCCTCGCAAACCTTACAGCGTATGCACCCGTTATGACCGTAGAGCAGAAGAAGCTGTCAGAGTTGAAAGCATATGCCAACACGACGAAACCCGTCGTGGAAGATCAGCTCAATGGAGATGCGCACGTCACTGCTCGGTGTAAGAAAGCCCTCGATGCAGGGGCCATACCACTTTTCGTGGGATTAAGCAAGTCACTCTCACCGACGTCTCAGCTGGTTGTGTTACATATCCTTAACTCCTTATCCAAAGAGCAGAAGCATCGAGGGGTTATGGCACAGCAAGGTGCTGTGAAGCTGCTCCTTCAGATATACGATTCACATCCAAAAGGAACAGCACCATCACCATCTGCACAGAACACTGGGGGAACTACAAACGGGACAGACGCATCCACCCCAACGATAACCCTCTCATCACCCCAAACAGCACCCAATGATCACAACATACCCCAAACAGCCGTCCACGCCCTCTCCCGAATTCTCATATCCACGAACCCAACTCACGTCTTCAACCCCTCCCTTCTCCCGCTCACATCCGCTATCCGACCCCTATCCACACTTCTCATTGAAGATGCAACGTCTGAGAACCGAAATCTGCTCCCCACCTTCGAGGCACTCCTCGCCTTGACAAATTTAGCTTCTACGAATGACACTGCTCGCAATGCTATCATACGGATATGTTTCGCTGCAGTGGAAGATCTGTTATTAAGCAACAACGAGATGGTACAAAGAGGGGCAGTGGAGCTTGTCTGCAATCTCTGTGCGGGACCGGAGGGCGTTGCCCTCTTCGCAGATGGATCTCCTCGAGCATCTAACAGAATGCACCTCCTCTTAGCATTAGCAGACTCCGATGACCTTGCCACAAGAAAAGCAGCAGGGGGTGCGTTAGCTATGCTTACGGAATGGGATGCTACCGTTGAAGCAATTTTGCAAAGAGCAAGGGGCGTTAAGATATTGGTGTCGATGTGCAAGGATGAAAATGAAGAGGTAAGGCGTAGAGGTGTGGTTTGTCTGCTGAATTTGGTGAATGCACCTCAAAAGATGGGGGAAAGGGCTAAGCAGGCGATTTTGAAAGAGGGAGGTATTGAGACAGTGACGGAATTGATTAGAGGGACTAGAGTCAGGGAGATTGCGATTACGGGGATGGAAATTCTAGGTATCTTGACCGGGAGCTGACGGAGAGGAGCAAAAGGCGTGTAAAAGTTTGCATCACTGGGTTCAGAAGCATATGGCTATGATGCGAAAATGAGAACATTTAAAATCGCATTTCTTCTCAATCGCTCTTTTTCGTAAGTCTTCTTGATGTTCACCTATCATCGTTCTCTTTCCGGTCTCTCAACTATCGGAATCCCATCGACCTCACGAGTGTCGAGCTGTAACACAGGCACGCATTTCTGAGGGTCTGCTCTAGGAGCTCTGAGAATATTAAATACCACCTGGAATTTAAATGGACGCACTGGTTTAAACAGGTATAGAGCAAGCCTATTCTCAAATTCTCCCATCAATGCAATAACCACAAAATCTCGCATTATAACCGCATCTTACTTCTCCATCGGAGTACACGGGTAACCCGGCACTCCCCAATCTGGATCAGACACAAACTGCTTCATCTCATCAATCTCTTTCTGCCACCGACCCTCAATGCCTTCGCAGTCTGGACATATACCATCACGTTCATAGATCTCAGTAATTCCTTTGCGACCTTTTCCTGGATTACCATTCACGCCGACACATTTCTGACCCCCAGTGAAGATATCTGTCGCTTTGCAATCGCGGCAGAGGAATGTGCGGTTGTGGTTGCAGGTGCGGTAGGTTAGAGAGCGGTAGTTGCACATATATGATGCTGGGTTTGGGTAAATGTGGTAGGAATGGGAAATGCGGGAAGGGAGATGGATATTTGATATACTTTATACCTTGACATATCCCGTCAGACGTATTCTGATGATTCATTGCCAGCATGCAGCAAGGAAGGCTCGTCATATGGGCATTTCACTGCTTGCATGAGTTGGCAGGTGGTGGTGTATCAGGAAGATGAGGAATGACTGCTCAGCTCGTTGTTCTTGACCGACAACTCATCCGTCGAAGTCACGAGACTAAAGATAAAGCCGTTTTGACATCCATGATGTGATTGGGTTTGCATATCAAAGCGGTATTACAGGAGGCAAGTTCGTGCTACCTGGCGTATTGACGCGTTGTGGATGTTGCAGAGATCGTCACCAACCGGATCATTCAGCGACCGCCTAGCACGATGGGAGAGCTATAAAAGCCTAATCTTCTTAATCATTTGGTTCTCTTAAGTATTTAATGGTAATTGTGCTTAAACATCAAAGTCTTCAAAATCTACCAACACTCTATCTCCCCGGTCTCCATTTTCATCCCAAGGACACAGAATGTGCGGGGGAGCAGCTATCATCTCGTCTTCATCCAAATAGCACACTCGAGTCAGGGGAAGTTTTGAATGGACTCGAGAGTAAAGACGAGATGATAGTTAAAGGTATAGGCCGCATCCGGAAGTGATAAAGGATAAAGGCCGATTTAGGTAAACAATAGTAGTGAAGTCTATATATAGCGTGATACTGAGGATACTCATTCTCCTTAGAAAATATATAAATTATATGTAGTCATACATTTCACCATCCGCCATGTGCATATCCAGAGAAGTCCGGTACGCGTGTGGGCGCGCGTCTACGCGCGTCAAGTGTACGGGTTGCAAGTGCAAAGTCGCCATTATAGGCTGTTACGAGTCCCGGGGGAATTGTCCGAATCGCAAGGGAGTCTCAAAGAGTGTCGATGAGGCGAGGCTGAATCATATCTCTCCTCGTTGGAGTGCGGGAGATAGATGGGTTTCAATAGACTAGGAAATGGAACAACGGAAAGCAGAGTGAACAGGAGATTATGAGAGTTTGCCGTTGAGAAGTTGAGGCGTGGTGTTGCTCTCCACATTCGGTCATCTGCTCATGTATCTTACTGCGCTTGGTCTGATGCCCTTTGTTTCACGAATACCAAAACTCCAGTTCATCTCTTTCATACCCATACGCATTGCTACTGAACGTTAGTCGGTTAAATATGGACTATCGGAGTAATAGTGGTTTCTGGCGTCGATGAAGTCTTCCCTCCAGAGGAATATTGCGCTCTAACGGCGATGAGTGAATTTAAGCGTGGCATCTGCTAGTGGCAGATGCTGACGTGTGTCGGTGTTATACGTGATATCCAGCTGGCTAAAAACCACCGCTCTGCCAATAGTTTCGTTGTATAGAAAGATCCGCAGTCCCTACTTGGACCTTCTCTATTCCTTCTCCACCATAAATGAAACCATCCCTCAACTTGCCCAGTCCATTTCAGCCTCAATCACATATATTCAAAAGAAAAGATCACCATAATTCGTGGTCGCAATGTGTATGTAAGAAGAAGCCACATTCCATGGATGCGGCCATAAGTTAGAGAGCCAGGAGCCATACTTGAATTGCTGGTGTGGAGTAACAGGCAGATTTTATACGAGACTATGACTAGCAACAAGTGTCCACCTTGCCATGCGATGGATGCGCAAAACGGCAATATCAACCCAAGGGACCGGAAGAGAGACAGAGGCCATCAATTTCATTCCAAAAGATGGCAGTGTATATTTGGTCTGCTCGATCGGAGACTCCTCAGTCACGGGGATATGCATTGAGACATCCTCTTTGCGAATTGAAGCTGGGAAGATTGCCTTCTCTGGCTTGCCGAGATCGAAGAATTGATCTTTAGATATCGAGCTGTAATAACATATCTCCTGTCAGTAAATATGACAGAAAGCCAAAAGCTTTCTATAACTACGATGAATCAAGTAGAATTTTGTGGTTTGATGTTGTAGGTGGGCTTGGACGGGATGAGATGACCGCTGGTCACGTTTCCAACGGTTTTTGGCGCGACTGCTTTTCAGCTGAAATTCAACGACATCGCATGAATATAAATTAAACATATTTCACTGCCTCCCATTCCTTCACTTATTCTATGTTTGGAAACAGAGTTTAAGGTTAGGAATGTGTTAGATTCAAGTGGAGCTAGAACAATATGGAATAAGTAACAAATTGGTTGGATTTTCACCAACTTGGTAGAACTAGACGTCCGAGCTATGTCCTAGCGAATGCGTTCTGAATCGAATATCTGCTTCCTGACTTCTGCCATAGTACTTCCAGCCGACTAGTGCTCTCCGTTATGGCTTTGAATGATGGATGAAGCTGACGGCACTCTGAGCTATTCAAGCATGTGCATTTCGTCACCCCTATCCACTTAGTTCGAAGACAAGTGGACCCCTGGTGGATATCCTTGTTGAAAAATCCGCTGAAGGACAACATACACAGTGGCTTCGTGCAGTCCCAACGTCGCATCTTCATTACAAGAAATCGAGCAACACTCTCTCAGTGTATGATCGCAATTCTTGCCTCTCTTCCTCCCTTCTCTGCATAAAGATAGTGACGTATTCAACACCGGGTGTTTTTTCAGGCATCCCTCTGCAACGGGAGTCGTATCATTTAGCTTTGGATCCCGGAAGCTCGTGGATCCCACCTTACAGTCCAACAGCTGACGGCACACCGACACCATCGCATCAAAACTTCTTTGGCCTTCTATTGGCCGTCGTCGATTTGAAATCAAAAGTTCTTTGCTGCCTAATTGGTCATGCGTATTTGAAATCAGCAATTTTACTGCCTTCGATCGAGTCAGTCGAAACTTCCCGATTTGGGCAAGTTTTTTGTAATTTCGCCACCGCAACATCCAGCACACCAACGCGGCTGAAACAAGTTACAGATATCGTTCTAAAAGCTGTACGAGACGTTTCAGATACACTATTCGAATAAGCCTTTAAAGTTTCAGCGCAAAACTCCCATGTTGAGGCCGCCCAAGTTGACTTCAAAAATCCAAATCGAACAGCATCGTGACTTCCTCCCCTTGGTCGTGCCTTCCCTGCCCTTCATCGTAACTTCCTTTCGTTTGTACTTACGTCATCTAATTTGACCCGTGCGTTCCGTGATCGCCGATCAATGTTGATACCAGACTGTTCCACCGCTGCCCCCAATGTCTATAAGAAGAGGCCTTCGCCCACCTTTTTTTCGGACATCGTCACCAACACTCTCTTCCTAAAAAAGCTTCTCCAGTCTCTTGACTACAGCAAAAACTTCTCTTTTCAACTGCTCCTCCTCACAAACACTTGGTCACTGCAAGCATACCTTCTCATTCACATCTCAAACATGTCGTCAACTTCACGTTGCAACACCTTTCACTCCACTCTCATACCATGAAGACTGCATCACAGCACGATAGCTTCACTCATCATATTACGAGGACTTGATCAGAGCATACCAGCTTCACATCTTCACATCTTCAAGTATGCTTCATCCTCCTTCTTACCTTCATCACTGACACCATCAGACACCTTCATCACACTTTAACAACCTCAACATCCATCACCACAGCAACATCAATTCACAGCATTTTTATTGGCCCAGAAGACCTTCATCGCTTCACAACATCACGTATGCTCTCCCTTCTCCCCTCTCACTTCTCACCCATTGACAGCCTTCAGATGCATTACTCACTTGTCACTTTGCGCTTGTCACTTTTGGAGGAATTCGTTGACTCAGGGCTTCATGGTATGTTTGCCTCCACTCACTCACTCACTGACCATTCCCTTTTTCACTGCCTCATCTCTTGGTGTGGTCCCTGGCATTGCAGAACGGGAAGGAATTCGCATATTCACTCGCCGCCCCAAGATCTCTTGAATCCACTCACCTTCTTTGAGCTGAGCGAAGTCTCTCGGATCTTTCCCCAAGGAAAGTTTCCACACGCAGCATTCTGCCAGCCAGTAGCATTGAGCGAATTCAGCTGGTCAGAGCGTGCGAGCTTCTCGGAATCAGAACTTGGGCCCGCTTGGGTCAGAGTAGAACCATCCACTAGTAGGCTTTGTTTTTCAGCAGACCCCTTGCTCTCAGCCAGTGATGAGCGCTTGGTCTTTGGTGTTTGATGCTTGGTCTTTGGTGGATTTTGGCTTGGAGTTTTGACTTTGGCGGATCGTCCTCTTCACATCTTGTATTTCAATGGCATTTATGGGTGGAATCTTCTTCAATCTTGTGGCAATTTTGGTAGACTTGGGCTTGGACATGGAGACAAACTAGACCAGCAGACACAAACAACCAATTTTCAATCTTTCCTTCTGATGAAAACCTCTCCAGTGACTTAGTCCTTGACAGTGATTTGTGCCCCTCGACTCAATGAATTACTCGTGCGCAATCTTCCAAGTCCTCACTGCGATAATAACACACGCCATAGTCCGTCATCATGGCTGCCTGTTCTCGAGCCAATAGTCGGCACAAGGCGCATGATAAGAAGATTCAGCTCACGGCTTACCACCAAACTTGTGCTTCTTGAGGTCGATAGTCTGGAGTTGAGGCAAAATATGGAGAGAGAGTCTTTGGAGACGGCAGTTGCGGTGAGGGATTCATTTGAGGGTGTCGTAGATGTATGGCTTAGAGGTGATAGTAGCCCGTAATGTAACAGCGGTGTACTGAGCTTACCATATAATTAATCTTGATCAATTCAGAAACTAGTCGCTCGAAAAGTGGCTCATTTCCTCGAAATTTTAAATGGCTTGGCGGAATAGAAAGATGTCACCCGCTCATGTTGCATTGAAACTGAGATGAGACAGAAAAGCGAGGTGAATGGGGGTGGTAGCACTAGCAAGTATTGAGTTGGGTATAATAATCTCTATTCTGACTACTTGAAGGAGCAAAAAAGGATTGAAGGGAGAAGATGTGGTGGTTCGAAAGCACCCAGGTATCCAAAAGCTCGAAACTGTAAAACACCAACTCCAAAAAGCGAACCAAGGTATATACCCCGAAAATAATAGGAACGCAACACTCAAATCGATTTGGGCTCCTACCAGGAGCCCATCATAACAATAGAGTCATCCCCTCTTCCTTTCCCCCCATCAATATACCATTAGCATTCGAAGAGTTTTCTGTTAGAATGGCGAAATCGTGTCAGCGAAATTGTCATAAAATGCGCATCCATAAATCAGAATATCTCCTTGTGGCAATCTCAATTCATTTAAAACAGCCCAAAAGTACGGACCCTAGACTTTGAACGCTCTCGTGTGACTCTGATGGGTGAGACTGATGGTTTTCTGTGCCTCCGTACGAATGCGTATTCATTCTTGCGTCCGCGTTCCTCGATGAGGAGTTGACTGCCGCCGCGGCGGAGCTTACGGGTATGCTCGAAAAGCAATTCGGTCTCGGTGGTGTCCATTTCTTGAAGGATAACGATATAGTTGGAATCACCCTGTGAATGATGTTAGCCACAATCACGTGCTTGATGGTTGCAACGGCAATGAACTTACTGTGTCGTACTCCCACGGTAAGCCAAAATACTTCAGCGTTTCGATATCAATGTGAGTTTTATGGACCTTGATATAAGTAGGGGTCTCTCCCCGCCAGTCCAAGGCAGGGCGATGGTGGTGAGGTGGAGGATGAAGCGGGTTGTGTGGTGTCATCCCCATGGGGAGGTTTTGCGCCTTCTTCGGCTTGAGGACTGCCTCGATCTGATTCTCCTGAAATCCAAAGACTGCCAATTTCTTGTGCATCTCCTCTTCCAACTCCTTTTCCTTTTTCTTCTTCGCGTCTTTCTCTGCTTGTTCCTTTTTTGCAATCTTCATCTTCCATTCTTCCTCTTCTTCCTTTTCTTTGCGCTTCCTCGCTTCATCCTCTAATCTAAATTTCTCTCGCAACGCCTCATCTTTAGCCTTTTCATCCTTTCGCTTCTGCTCGTATTCGGCAACGGCTTGTTTAGCCGCGTCATCTTGCTTCTTCTTCTTGGCAGCTTCTTCTGCTTGGAACTTCATAAGCAAATCCGCTTGCTTCTGCTTCTTGGCAGCCTCTTCTGCTTGGAATTTCATAAGCAAATCCTTACGCTCTTCCTCATCTTCGTGCTCTTTACGTTCGATTTCGGCCTTGATCCTGTTGCGCTCGGCTTTGGCTTCCTTCTCTTGTTTATCACGCTCGTCCAAAATTCTTTCTCGCTGCTCCTTGGCCTTCAATTCCGCTTTCGCACGCTTCTCTTCATCTTTGAGCTTCTCAAGCTCGAGTTTGGCTTTCCATGCTTTGTCGCGATCCGCGAGACGGCTTTCCTCTTCCTCTCGCGCAATGCGGTCCTTGAGGCGTTTGAGTTCGGCTTTCTTTTTGTACAGTTCGTCGTCTCGTTCGTGCTGATTACGTTGGTCGAGCTCGCGGTAGCGTTCATCTTCTAGGCGTGCCAGTCTTCGCTCAGCTGCGAGCAGGAGATCGTTATCTCTGCCTTTTTCTGGGCCACGGTTGCGATCAATGTCGCTCAATCTATCACGAAGTCGTTCTTCCTCGCGAATGCGATCTTCTCGTTCGCGAGCGAGTTGAAGTTGCATTTCTCGATAATATGGTGAGGTATCTCTATATTCAGGCGCTCTGCTACGGGAAGCCCCTCTACGAATATCGCGATCAATGTCGTCCAGTCTGTCCAAAACTTCAGTGGTTCTCGTATCGCGACGACCTCGAGGATCTGGAGAAGGGCTACGATCGACATCATTTCGCTGGCTAGTATAGACGTATACATTTGGTGCTGGGGACTGGCCGTGAGATCGCGAACGACGCATAGAAGACCCAATGACTTCTGGTGAAAGAAGATTGTCACCACTGGTTCGTGGATATGGACGGACATGGTTGTAGCCTCCGGAAGTGCGATGATAGTCGCGCTCGTGCCATTCGTCTTCTTCCCAGTCGCCGGGCATATGGCGGGGCATGGTTGCGGGAGTGCGGGCAAACAAAAATTTTACTGGGCAGGCTCCGATAAGGCGTAAAAACGGTGCGATTAATGTTGCAAACAACAGTGATGTATGACTGTGTTTTCTACAGATATGGGAGGACGGGACGATAGGTGAGGTAGAAAGTGTGGGCTTTTTAGGCAGAAGCTGAGATGGGCAGAGCAAATACTATAAATTGAACAAAGACCGGTTGAGTCAGGGTGTCGGGTGAATTAATGGTGGGGTGTGCTGCCTCCAAAGTAAGACAGGTTTATAAGTGAACACAGGAGCAGAAGGGGGTTTCGTGACTTCTTATCACCAGCACCTTCGGCGGGAAACTGTCGTATGACCGGAACTAGATTCTACTTCTGCAGGCAAGCAGGCATTCTCTCGCTGTTATAGACTTTCAATCCTTCAACCACAAGTTGGTGGCGCTCTTTCCCAGCGGAGACACTAGCACCCAGCCTCAAAATGGACAGTGCATGCAAAGCTGACACAGCGGGGTTTTTGACTGCTCCTACAACGGGTGCGACCGCTTCTTTGGTCTCTGAACTGCCAGGATGAATTCGTCATATAGCTTGAGTATAACCTTCCCATTTCGCGGTCTTTTGTCCTTCTTTCCGCTTTGAAATCTTGGACTACACAATTTCACGAACATGAAGTTTGAAATTGGATGCCGAAGCGGAGCGAACCCCTCTGCAGAAGATCCAGGCTATTTTTGTCTCGAACGTTTGAGCGGCCCGTAATTTGTACCCAACCCCCTGGAATCTGGGCGGCTCTTGCGACATCGCCAACCGGCAAGAGGCTCTCACCACGTTTAGAAAAATGAAGATACTGTCCCGTTGCCGCCCAAGAATCGCTTTCACGATCGGGACATCGTGAACCATTGACATCTGCTTGCCAACCGCCAGCGGAAAGTATGCCTGCATAGCCCCATGCTGGTACAGTTGTAGCAGGAGTGTCATTAATTGGAAGTGCGGTGAGTTGGGGGCCGTTTTGGAGTGGCGCAGTTACCAAATTCCACTCTTCTTCTGCAGGAGTATCGCATCGAATATCATTATTATTAATTGCTGCAGACGTTCTCACTCGTACACCATCGCAAGCCAGTCCTTTGGCGCTCGGCATGTTCGTGGTTATCTCCGTACTGTGGGAGTGTTACATGTTATTTGCGAAATGGTGAGCACATCAAGCGCCCGGGGTTCACCATTATCGAGAGTCGTGTTTCTTAATTGTCCTTTCGTATTCTGCTACACTGTAGTTCCAGCTCGGCTCAAGCTCAGACAAGATCAGTGTCACCACACGTCCGAGTTAGCCGTAGGTTTCAGCATCTAATTTGCTACTCTTCCGACCTGGTCTATCCACAACCTCAACAGGAGGTCAAAGGCCACGTACGCTGTCCTGAGCACCCTTCTCCATGTGCTAGAAGTATTCAATAGATCGAGGAAGGTGTCAGGTAATTTGACATGAACCCTCCGCTCCGAGGCCTCGGGCCTGTGGCGCTCATCACGATTAGGATGGATGATAGCGCACTCCGTGGAGTGATTGATGGTATCCTTCAAGGTCATCGACTTTCGAAGCCAATCATGCCACAATTGACAACAACATAGACCCAACCACACATCCAACTAGCAACCACCCCTTTTTGGCAAACAAAACTGATCCTGCGCCATTCTTTTTCTGCCATTCTTCCGACTTGTCTTTGAGGAACTTGTAGTCAATCTTCGAAGCAAAGACAGATATATCGTCCCGTTTCTGTGCAGTGCAGCTATTCCACTGTTCTACACGGACCCGGTCGTTGGTGTAACAAGCCACACCACCGCAACCGGAATGAGCGAAATATAAGTTTCCAGGAGCTTCGCAACAGCCGGCGAGTTCTGTGAAGGCGTTGCCAATAACTTGAGCAGTCCTCGGACGGGAGTCTACTCGGGCGACCGCAAGATAAGTTATGTTTAGATCGGTTGCTAGACGCCAACATGCTGTGACGTTGGATGTCCATGCCGCTTGGAACTTTGTCATCTAGTCAGCATGCAAGTCTCTTAGAAGCGATATTTGCTTACTGAATCCTGACTTGGGTCCTCGTGGATGTAGTAATTCGAAGTACCAGTTCCATTGAGTTGCATAAGGGAAGTCATTATTAGCCGTGGAGTAAGGGATTGGTGACTTTAGTACAGGGGTGAATGAAGCTAGGCGTGTGGATTTTCTCTTGTGTTGATGTTGAAGCTTTCTGCAATTGGTAAAGACAAGGGCCGTTATTGTAACTTGTACTCAACTATAGGCGCCAGCCAGCGGCAAAGCTCTTTGAAAACCTCGCTACAACACCGCGGTGGTGAAGATGCAGCGATACCAAGAGCAAGGCTGCACTGCCACTGCTTAGGGAAGCGCCAGATTCACACGCACACCAGTCGCTCGCCAATCAAGACGGGCAAGGCCAGCTCGAGAGTCCCCAAACAAGAAAGTAGCCGCGGTTGAAATATCAGTACGCTTCATACGCGCATACGGTACACATCCTACGCGCATGACTTCAGATCGTACTTTCCCCGCCGACTCCACTATCGCCAGGACATCACAATCCAGACATCTGCCGCATCAAGTGGGTATAGCCACAGCTGACAGCCTGACCTGCTTCATCCCAGGAGTAGTAAGTGTTTTCAACTGATAGCCATGCAGTCGATCTCCTTTAGTCCCGATTTCTCAAATCTTTCCAAATCTCTAAACCTTCAGGGGAGTAAAATCGCTGAGAAGCCAATACTCAGTTCACAAACCAATCTCTCCAATAAACCGAAATGTCAGACCAGCCATCTGTCTCCCTCCATGTACCTCAATATCACAGCGCACCACCTCATATGCGCCCGTCTCATAGTGTAGCAACGCATCTTCTTGCATTTTGTCGGCCACCATGAACGCCCAACCTCCCATCTGGGAGCACCCATCTGGGAGCACCCATCAATCAGAGCTTTGTACTTCCCCCTACTCCATGTTTTAATCGAAGCCACCAAAACGATTGTCTTTGTTAGAACGGGCTCTTCATGAAGATCGAGGAGGCGTGTCAAACGTTCCGGCTCTGCGAGAGTTCCGTAGAAGAAGTAGCATACGGGATATTGGTTCTGCAGTGTGGATGGTGTATTGTCGGACGGTGTTGTCGGGCTGTTCGGGTTCCTGAACTGTGGGAGGGTTGTGTCGATCCCGAGTTTTGGATACCATTGAGGTCGAGGATAGGTCTTTCTCTGCTACGTTATAGCGCTGGAAGAAAGGTTGAAATGTTAGCCCTCTGAACTGTTGCGCAATAGCATCCTTTGCTTCTCCATCGACAAGCACGAAAGTGCCACTAGAATCGGAGTCCTCCGCTGTCGGAAATACTTGCGCAACTTGACCAGTAAGTTCTCGGACGCTATTTGGAGTGCCGATAGGACCTTCTAATTTGAGCAGAAATCGATGTTTGGGATTGCCTTTGGTGTCTGTTGAAATTGATATAATTTTGCCTTCGAGGGAAGAAAGCGCAACGAATAGTCATAGCTCTCTTTGCTGTGGCCATGGGCTTCTTGCTCTCCTTTGACGAGTTGCCAGTGTTCGTAGGTGACAGTGTAGCGGTTCAAATCATTTCGGAAGTCCTGGATTTTGTTTGTAGCTTCTTCTTCGGTATATCCGAACTGTCGTTGCCATCGTTAGATTTCAGCGCCAGAGATGTCGTCTGCTGTCTCTTGAGAAGTGTATATGCTGTCAGCTAGTTCTTCGACAGCTGCAAGCCAATCCATTATCGAGAGGTATAAGAAAGAGGTTCAGTCGCTGTTGTCATTTAACAGCCTATCGAGTTTTCTAACCTAAATTGGGTTTCTTTTCAAGTAGAGAAGGAGCTGTTTAGTGGGTTGGTGAGTCAAGAAACTTGCTCTCAGCGTGATTGTGCTGTGGTAAGGCTGTGCTAAAAGAGGTTAGCTTCTTAAAAAGTGGGTCTGGGATTCAAACTCGATGCCAAAATTCAAACTCATCAGAGTGATATCGCCAGGCAGGATAATAACAAGAACAATAAGACAAACATCTTGGATTGGTCTTATAGAGGGCATTAGGTAGTTCTTACTTCTTTCATCAGATACACGTTAAACTCATGTCACGACAATTAAGACAGAGCTTGAACAAATGTATTGGAGAAGAAGAGGGAGAAGTATTCATTTGTGCCAATTATCTATTCACGAGACAGGATTTCTACCTGCCCTCGAAGCGCTTCAATGGTCAACTTGTTGTTGAACACAGCCTTCTTGTAGCCATGGGTGATTGCTTGATAAATCTCGACTGTATTATTAAGATGTACTTCGCCTTCTTGGACTCTGGTTCGGAACAGGGCAAGCGAATACTTTGCACTATCACCCATAATCACGGCGGCCGACAATTGAGCCTTCGCTGTCTGATGTGCCCGTTCTATCTTGACCCAGTAGTCGGTGCGATCTCTGTTAAGTACGGCATAATCGAAGCTGGACTCGCGCAAATCTTCGAGCAAAGTCACAATAGACTGCCAATAACTAGCCTTGGCTCTGTCCGCTTCTTCTTTCTCAGCCGACTGGTCCTGCCATTTGTCTAACCAGTATTCCTTATTGCTTACTGAAATCTCATATTTGGATTGAACAGCATTGTACGCTTTGCTCAGATCATTAAGCTGTTTTTGGAGACGTTGCTCGGTTGTTTGGAGCACCTTCACGTCATAGGAAAGGCGGCAGATTTCCAGATTGAGTTTGGAATTCGCAGCGTGATACGCTTTAACGCTCTGTGGCACGATCTTTTTCGCCCTTAGAATACACAGCATTCGCTTCCGCGTTGGTGGCAACGTCTTATGTATCTTTGACTTCGTTCGCGGCAATATCTCGCTCATTGTCGAGTTGGACGCGCGTCGATCGAAGCTCTTCCTCCAGCTCATCGAAGCGCTCTCGGAGTATCTTTCTGCTATCATCGCTCATGTCTTTGCGAAATGTCCCTAGTACGGCAGCAGTCTGTAGCCGTATTCTCTCGAGCTCAGTCTTGAATGGGACCGCCTGACTGTCGGCAGCGTGAGTGGTGAGTTGCCCATTATTTCCTTGATGGCCTTTTATAGACTCCCTTAATTGCTCTTCAAGTTGATTGACTCGTTCATTGACGAAGTCAAGCTCCTTATCCTGGGCAGCAATCTTCTTGCCTTCGGACAAGATTCCTGCTCGAAAGGTCTCATAGTCTAGCTCCATCTCTCTGAAGCGCCTCTGGAGATCGTCAATGGTCTCTTTCTTTTGTTGTACAGCTGTCTCGGCGTCTCTCTTTTCGCCTTGAAGCCACCCAACATCTCTCGTTAATCTACCAATCTCGAGGGATTTTTGCCCAAGAGAATCTGTGGTAGACTGTTTGATTTGGCCATTTTGACTCTCAAGCTCTTGAACTTTTGTATTGAGAGTTTCAACAGCCTTACTAGCCTCTGTCCGCGCAGTGTCTAACTGACGCGCGAGGGCTTCGCTCAGCTTGGTCTTGTCTTCGACCAAGTTGATTAAATCATTTAAGATTAGCAGCCCATTGAGCCGCTTGCTTTTCCCACTCTGCTGTCTTCTCGTCCGCTTTCGTATGCTTTTCGCGAGTAGCCGCAGCGAGTTCTGCATTCCTCTCCCCCGTCTGAGCCAAATCTTGACATGATCTTTTGCACCTCCGCGGCGGCCTCTTGAGCCTCAAAAGCTTCGGCGCTTTGCTGACCTTCTAGCTCTTTGACTAGTTCGTTGTTATATTCGAGCATTTGGCGGAGAGTGTTCGTGTGTTTGTATGTGCTTTGGTGGGTAACTTCGCAGTGTGTGTATGACTTTGGTATTGTGAAAGAGAAAAAGCAGCGTGCTAAGGTTTGTTTCTATGGGTTGTTGTGATCTAGATGGATCCCGCCAAGGATGAATTCCCGGCGACATTAAGGTGATGGATATAAAACGACCAGAACAATCCCAGCTTGTGCCGCTGTTGAAGATACTTCAGGAAAATACTGAATGAGACTTACTAAATCTGAGAAATTATACGTGGTTAAATGTGAGGAGCAGCGAGTATACTGGTTTAAGACTCACCAACGAGGATTTAAGGGGAACCCTTTCTCATCGGCTGGGAATTATTTTCTGAGGAAATTCGAAAATGAGGTTAAAAAGTGTCTATTTCAGGAGTCCTTCGAAACAGCAATTGTATTATTTAGTAGCACAAGCAGAATACTAACCAGCGCTCTGTCCCTCGAATATTAGTCCACAATCACAGGCATCTCTCTACCACTGCCTCCACCCTTCTCCATCTCCGGCGTCACCGTCTGGCCAACCTGCAAATCCTTCACATAGGGCAACAAATTCCTCTTCCGCCACCACGGCTTCTTCTCTCCCTCCAGGTCCAAACCCACCGCATCCACCAGTTCCACACTCATACCCCTCACAATCCGATCCTCAAACAAGCCGTCGTGATACTGCTCCACCTTTGCAACCGCAAATTCCGCTTCCATGACATTCTCCATGACCAATTCCTTGGCTGTCCATTCTTCTTTTCGCCGCATTTCGAGGAGGTTGAGTTCGTGGGAGAGGAGGGCGGAGTCTTGGGATGAGTGTTGGAGTTGTTGTTTGAGGACTTTGTAGAGGACGTCGGGAGGGAGTTGATGTTCCCATTCTTCGAATTGGATGTCGGAGGGGAAGTATTTGACTGAATCGTGGATGCTTCCCAATGGTGTGGGTGCATATACCACGTTTGAATGCTCGTAATCTAAATCTGTTGGTGGTGGTATCGTCGCTGATGCTTTCGGTGAGGAAGGAGCAGAGGCATTTGATCTTATCGATCTTGCTGCTTCGGGTTTGGCAGGGATGTCACCGTTGCCGTTACCGTTCTGGTGTGATTCGCGCGGACCACCACCTAAGCCCTTGAATGTAAGCCGCACGCGTTGTTGTTTGTTCTGTGGGTTGGAGGAGTGATGTTTTGGGACGGGGTCTGATGGGCGGAGGGCTTCTGTTTCGTGGACGGTACGCATATGTTTTGCGAGTGCGTCGGAGCGGGTGAAGGATCGGTCGCATTCTGTTCGTATTTGTTAGCTGTATGAAACGATGTATGGAGAAGAGGAAAGGAAATGAAAGGGAATGACCCACCAGGCAAGGAACAATAAAAAGGCTTCTCCCTGGTATGGCTCCTCATATGTGCCCTCAGCGCATAACCACTCGCGTGCGGGATGCCCTTCCTGCTGCAGTCACTCCACTCGCAACTGTACTTCTTCTGTCTAGCATGAATATGCTCGTCATGCAAGTGCTGCACCAACAAATCCATGTTCCCCAAATCCCCAGCAAGGCAATCATCCCACTTGCAAGCACTAATCTGCTCCCTGTGTCCATATCCGCCGTAGTCATCGTCCTCACCACCTGCTGGGCCGATATGAGGTGAACCGGGAACGGAGCCCTCAGTGTCGGAGGAAATGTCCTCTTCGGGGGGTACGGGCGGTGCTTGCGACCAGGAAGGTGTATCGTGAGGGGAGAGACGGTTTGTCGCTTTGGTACGTTGACGTTTGGCCGGGCGTTTGGCTTCGATTTCGTCGTGGTCGCTTAGGTGATGGATGGGGGCGTGCTGGTGCTGGTGGTGGTGGGATAGTTCTTCTTCCTGAAAGTCGTCGCTGGAGAGTTCCGATAGAGGGGAGCCGGGGGAGTCCATTGTGAGCTTGTTGATGGTGTCTTGATGGTGTATCGGTGGTGGGTCGGTGGTAGAGTCGTTAGAAAGTGTGACTATGGCAATCTCTTTGCTCGTGGTGCGCTTCTCCGAAATTTTTGATGCTGGCAGCTTCTTGATGTAGTTTCTGGAGTCGCAATACTGTATTCGTGGTAACGATTTGGAGATTGATGAGGAATGTAAATTAAAGGATCTACTGGAGTTGCTAGAGAACCTGTTGAAAGTTGGCACGAGTTGTTGTGGTTTGGATGTTGTTGCTGTGAAAGGATGGGCTTCTGCAGCGTGGCATGTTAGAAGCCCCGACGGTGAAGATTGGATACGCCACACCTTAACAAGGGTGGTGTGGCTCAAGTCATGGTGTCGTGAACATCAGACGACAAATACTTTTGATCGATTTTCAAACTTTATCAGCCGTATACATTGGAAAATCGGACTCGCCGTGAACATTCCTTGCAATAATGCTCAGATTAGCTTCGACACACTTGGTTTCTCATCAGGAACTCCTTTTTTCAACGCTGAAAGTTGCGAGTACCCATCGTGCGACATCAAGAGAGCTCCTGATGATATGATTTCTTTCATACTTTTGTGTAATCTAACTACTCCCTTAAGGAAGTCCATGATCGCGTAGACAACAGTTTCTTTAGTCTACTCGGCCACGCTTTTCCATCTGTTCAGTGCTACGAATTGTTTTATCAGTTTGATGTTTTATTTATTCATGGGTGCAAAGAACAGGACCTCAATCACGGCGGTTAATACAATAAGCAAAGAAGGTAGAACATACATCATACGGAATGATGTCTTCCGGAAATCATGAAATGTTCCGAATGTATGCCTTTAATCATGCCTTTCCACCTTACCCCAATCTTGATAGCTTGACGATGGTGTACTGACGGCGCCTTGTCATCGTTTCATCTGCTTCCCCTGTACGCTCCGATCATTGAACAAGAACGAGAGTGTCATTCCGTCATTTACTCGTGCTGCTTTTAGAGGGACTGGACACCATCAATGCAGTCGATTTTGCAAATCCAATGACACGGAAGTACAGGCTCTCTTTGCAGCGGAAGGGTCAGGAGGGATGATTACGCCATTAGGATTGGAGCTCTGTAAACGAAGCTAGGTCGTATAGAAAGGTGTAAATCATATAATTTTACGACACGTGCGGTATTTAGACTGATGATAAATGATACGGCTTAGCCTAAGGGGATAGATCTACGGACACGCAGCCGATTAGGTCTAAAATTAGAGGCTAAACTGTTTCTATATTGTACCCTAAATATAATACTTGACTAAGTGTAAGAGACTTTATAAGTAAAAGGTTTACATAGTTAGCCTAAGAATACAGTCCTTAAAATGGCTCTACTTCCGATGGCATAAATAGCGCTGTTCCTTCCGCTGCGACGAGAGCCTGTATGGTGCGTAGAGTTATGCCTTCACGATAACGGAAATAATAGGAACATTAGTGATACAGTGACGGCTGTGAGCAGAATAATACCACAACGACTTCTCAGCGTCGTGATATCCATTCTGGGATGGGTTGTTACCACTTTAGGCTATGAGGCGTTGCGCTAAGATGGGACTGGGAGACCCTTGGCAGGAACAGAACTGGGAGGGGCTACGTCATGCGGATGTATGTGATCTTCACGAGGGAGGACCTTTTCGTTTCCAACATTCCCAAACCGCTTTCACAGAACAGTACGAATTGGTAACTGCAATTGGATCATCGAAACCACTCAGAACTAATCAAGATTCTTACAGAAAGAATCACAGATATGGACGTACGTTTTTTTCGAAACTGAAGGTGAAAATTGTGTACATTGAAGCTGATAAAACACCAGGTATTTCAATCATACTGTTACGGCACAGCCGGATGGGCAGCCATTCAGTCATTGCCGTTGATCATCTCTCCAACTATGATTGTAGCCATGTTGTCACCCGAGGTGCGAGAAGCATCAGAGCTGGAAGTATACTTCAGCAGGAGCTTGGGTGTCACACTCTTCGTTTTAGGCGTTTTGACCATGCTGTTGACTGGTATGTTTGACACTTTATCACTATCCACGATAACAAAGCGAGAGATATGCTAAATAAAACTCAGGTGTCGTCCCTCTCAAAGCATCCATGTCCGACATCAACGCTTCCGAAGCGGTGACAACCTCAACAAACGACCCCAAAGCACCATATGCCCTCCCAACATTAGTAATAACAATGCTGTACCACGCCTCCGCATGCTTCTACTGCTACGCTCTCTGGACGAGCTTGGGTGTATCGGCGTTCATGCTCGGATGCATTGGTAGTGGAGCGTTGGCTGCTATGGGGCTTTGGTGTGTACTTTTCGCGAGTTCAGATGGGAGGATTAGTAGGAAAACGGGTGCGGACAAGAGAACTTCAGGATTTCCGTTCAAGAATCAAAAGGCGCATAGTGAGATCAAGAAGGGCTTGTAGATGAGCTGGATGGCGTTGATATGGGTGGTAGAGATTCGGGATTGGATCAGGATATGGGAATTTAAGTACATGATGACGATCGTTTGGATTCTTCGTGGATGAAATAGTATGTATATGAAAAAGCAATGCATAGTTTTGTTTTCAGGGGCGGTTATCGATTCCTGAGGTGATGCGTAAGTTTTTCCATTTCCTCGTCCACGTGATGTCAAATTATTTCCTAATTAAGTGACCAATGGCTTTCCGGTCTCGAAGCTACCGATCGACGTCGGGATCGGTAATCTGTCAACACCATTTGTATCGCGCATCATGATGTATTATTATCCAGATCTGGAAACTCGCGAACTGCTCCTTGCCATCGTCTACGTTACCTAACCTAAACTCGAGTGGAGACACAATCGTTTTTCTCTTCATTTTTTCGCTGTGCTGTTAATTGGATTTATCTTTTTTTTCTGTCCGTCAGTTGCGGCTATTATGGTAAGAATTTATTCCTGGGAATTGAGGTTGGGGTAACCTGCCGATAGTGATCTTCTGCAAGGAATATTGGTTGCAGGCACATATAATGTACCTCCCTCATTTATATCGACTGCGACCCATTGAAAGGATTGAGCTGTCCAGCTACTCAGATTCTAATGAGCTAAGGATCGTGTATCATTCCGATCCGCTACGTCTATCATTTTACTCACCATGTATCTCACTTATCCAGCGCTATCAGCGCTTCTTACACTCTCCAATGCTCAACCACTCCTCTCCGTTATGTCTGCGAACCCAAGTCTCACTGAATTCACAGCGGTGCTTAAAAAATACCCTATAATTATTGAACAGATTGGCACGGCAGGCGGCGTAACGTTCTTTGCACCTCAAAATGGTGCGCGTGGGCTGAAAGAACTTACACAGCTGGTAAATGGACCGGACGCGCCAAAACAACAGGATTCGATCCAGCGGTTGCTGAGCTATCATACTGTCCGTGGTATGAATTCCGCAGCGAGCATAAAAGAGGGAGTCACATTTGCAGAGACTTACGCTGAGGGGTTTGCTAGAAATTCTAGCGGAGATAGCGGGGAGATGAAGGTACAGCTTATAAAAGAAGGCAAAAAGGTGTTTCTGATAACTGGTCTGAGTGAGAAATCGGACGTTACTGAAACGGTAAACCGAGCAGATTGCTGCAGCATATGTACGAATCACTGAACATGATCAGGACATCAAATTCGACGGCGGTATAATCCACCTCATCGACGGAGTCCTGAGAGTACCGCAATCTCCCATCACTACCGCTAATGCAGCTGGCCTGGATTTCTTCACAAAGATAATCGCGGCTTACAACTTAACATATACTCTTGAGTCGGCGAAAAATGTCACTTTATTCGCTCCAACAAATGTAGCATTCACAGCAGCTACGACGATCATATCTGGGTCATCATCTATTGAGCTGGTTAGACTTCTTACATATCACGTTGCAAGAGGAACTGGGTATAGCACTGATTTGAAAGACCGGGAATCTCTACCAACTGTCCAAGGCGGAAATTTGATAGTGAAGATTACGAATGGGCAGATTTCTGTGAATGATGCCAAGGTTGTTAGGTCGGATTTATTGACAAATAATGGGGTTATACATGTTGTTGACAAGGTTTTGGTCCCGTGAGAGTTGGGGAAGCAGATGTTCTCGCCTCGAATTCTTTTTGGAAGCAGAATGAAGTCCGCATTTTTCAGTGTATGAATTCTTGTGAAGAACTCCACCATAATTGATCACACTCGCTAACTCTGATAGAAGACGTTGGGCTGGCTTCAATGTTAATGGCATACAGTTTGTTTAACAAGGAGTTCGGAACGGCGCATGGCCCTGTGATTCTTGGCCTGCTTAGTGCTCAGCTAACTCTCTTTTTGCGAGGTTCGAGTGACTGTTTGGTATTCGTCTTGCCATCGTGCTGCAGCAGGCTTGCCAAAGTGGTTTGAACGCTGACAAAAGGTCATAGTCCGCGGTACAGTCTGACATGTATTGCAATGTGTCCAAGGATACCACCAGAGTTCAATTCGCACCAGGCTTTATGCCACTGCCACTTCTTCATCGTCATATTTTCCAGCTCTTTTGAGGGCACGCAAGTCGCGCTCCGAACAGTTCGTATACAAGATTGTCGTAAATATTTCACGAGCGTCGTACATCTCTTGCTCCTGTTTCTTTTTTGCTCTCCTTATCACACGGTCTTCTCTTGCTTCTTTCTTCCCTCTTTCATGATTAGCTGCTGTATTCGCAGCGCTGAATTTAATCTCAGCCACTTGCTGACAGCGAATCTTCCCTTGTCTCAACTGTTCCTCGTCAATAACGTGAGTGGCATCTCTCCCGGTGAATACATCAAAAACATACTCTCCCAACCGGAATTCGCCGCTAAGATTTGATGCTACATCTGGCAGCGAAGCCGCTATTTCTTTCCAAAAGTCCATCACTCGGGCATAAAATTTTATGATAGCTTTTGCTGCCACTAAAAAGCTCCGGCCACAACATATCTTGCCTGGTTCGGATGAACAAGAGCCAAAACAAAGCCCAGCCAGCTCACCCTGCCAACTCATCAAAGCCGATCCAGATGCTCCTTCTGTGAGCTGATGGGAGAGAACAGTGAGGGCAGATTTGTCTTGTGGGTGAGGCTGACTCAGGTCAGTCTCTAACCTCTCACAAACGATCAAGGATGCCGTTCCTTTGGGAAAGCCAACTCCGTATAACCGTTCACCTATGGCCACCTCTCCATTGTAAACGTCAAGCTGTGCATCGAAAGGGTGTGACACCGCAATCAAAGCCAAATCCGACGCCAGGTGTACAATCAGTAGTTCATAATCGGTGACGATACCGTTGGCTAAAACCCTTAGTTGCGCAGTTTCGTTACTGCCTTCCGCCACATGTCGATTTGTGAGAAGCAGACTTGCTCTAGGCAATCGTCCTACTACTGCACAGGTGGCGAGATGAACTGCTGATCGCCCTTTGCCACGGGCCTCAATCCAGCGATGCTGTGCAGCGGTAAGAAACCCAAGGTGCGCGACGTCGCGAATCGCATTTGTAGCACTGATAAAGTCAATGAAGGGCTTTTTCAAATTCCAATTATAGCGCTCGCAGGGCTTGTAAGGGCCGCACTTGTGAGTTGTTTCTAACTCCAAACTAGGCATTATGTAGGTGCTTCTTATCTTGTTTAGATTTTGTTTAGATTTTTTGTTTAGTTTGAAGGAGTGAAAAGGGAAGAAGAAGCAGACCACTTTTAACAAGGTCAAGAAGAGGAAACAAAGAGTGCACAAAATGGACAATGCTACCTATAAACCAGGCATAGTTTGTCGAAGACCAAGACAAAGAAACAACGGATAGTCGACAGAGGCCAGGATATTCAATCCCTTCACGTACGAGGCCGTACTATATGCAGGACGCCCATGCCCCACAAAGTTGAGTCACCCATTTGAACCGCTTCTGTCTTTTCCACAGTTGCTGGAGATATAGGAGGTAGGCTTCCCGAATCTCTGGAAAACGACACGAGAAACCAAATGCTTCGGATAGCACTGTCGTGATAAGTTCAGAGCTTACTCTTCCTATCTTCATCTAAGTACTGCACTTCTTTTCGTATCTGTGCTCTCAACTCAGCGGCTAGTACTTTAGCTTCATCGTCGTCTAATTCCTCTCTTTGACCGCGGCCAAACATGGTCCAGCTCTTGTTCTGGAGCTGTGGTACATCCGAAGGACGTGGAATAATGTGAAAATGCACATGCGGTACCACTTGTGCTGCGCGGGCACCTACAACATGATCAGGGAGAGCAGCGAAATTTAGAGTGCATCGTAACCAGTGGAGGCTAGGGAAATTGAAGAAGCAAAGAGAAAGCAACAACTTATGCTGCGCGGGATGAACATTATTATTGTTGAAACAGGAGAGTAAGATGGAATATCGTTAGTCCTAAAGAGAATATAAAGACTGACCATTATTCTGAACAAGGTTGTAATCGTTGACCCCAGTCACCTTAGTTACAGCTCGAGCAAGAATTGGCAACCAAAATCCTATCAAAGAGGTCAATAAAAGTGAATGAAACTTTACATAAAGGAGTTTACCAATATCCTGACCCTCTTTGCTATCCACATCTGCAATCTTTTCCTTATGCTTTCTAACAGTAACGAGTAGATGGCCACGCGTCATTGGCAAGATATCCAAAAATGCCATTACATCTGGAGCCGAAAGAACCAAGAAACAGGCAGGCTGAACTTTCTCGGCGTCTCCATCTCCATCTTTAGGTATGGCTGACGTCAGATCTGTTGTTGACGCGGCCGCTGCTGGATATGCTGTTGCTATTGAGCAAAACGGGCATGATTGAGGGTATAATTCATCAATATTTGCCATATTTGTAGCGAAATGATGGGTGGAGAGGGCTTCTTAGCTTCGCACTACATTTTTGATGAGCCTAATAATGAATCATCTTGATGCTAATGAGATGGAGCTGTAAAGTCCACCATGAAACTCCCACCGAGGTTGTTGGTATAAGGTATGCGGTTGTCTGCAGTACGCTAGCAGATAAATGAGCACGCTACGCCTTTGGATCTCTAACCACTTCATAACCTCCGATTCCGTTCTTCCCTCAACCATCTTCATAATTGTTGAGGTTCCGGAATGTATCGCTGAAATCTCATTTCGCTCCGGTTTTGCTTTCTCGATTTCTGCTTTATCATTGCCACTTCCTGTTCAATATAGAGACGTTCAAGACCTGCTGAAGATTGAACAACGTTATGGTAATTTGGAGACTATGGCCCTTGTTAAGGACAATGGTGATTCTTAGCCTCTCATGGATATCCCACATCTATCCAGGTCATGCCCGATCGTTCTTTGCTACTCGGCGGCATCAATCGAGAACGAGTCGCTCAGAGAGCTGAAGTTAAGACTGCACGATCTGACCATACCACTTATTTTTTAGATGTTCAATTTGGAGTGTGCGTGAAATGACTGTCTTGTTGGCCTTGTCGCCATCGTCAAGTGATGATGGTGGAAACCGTCGTCTGTGAGTCCCATGCTCACACGCTAATGGTAATGGCTCCTACTTGTTGGTACTGCACACTACCACGAGAGACCAATGGCTTTCAGTTGCACGGCCTTGTCATATATGCTGATTTATGCGTAGAGGATGTCTTCGATGGAAACGACGAGGTTTAGTGATTCGCAATCCGGAATCGGCGTACTGTGGGCCTCCTGATCATCTTCTTTGGAGTGATTCCGTAGTCTATGCCTCTCCCAAATCTACTTCTCGAAGCTTAGTTATATTTTTAGCTCTTCTTCTATTTTATTCTTCAGAGTCTTAGTCTTTTGAAGTGGTTGCAGACCAACTGCGTCTGAGTTTGTATTATGCTGAGAACTCTTCATATTTCGTTCATGGAATCCTTGTCGATTTGTTGATTTCTCAAGGCAATCATAAAGGAATGTTTTACACGCGCCAAACGAGGGGACAGTATCTTAAACTCATGGAAATCATCACGAACCTCGTATCGTGTCGTTTCCACATCAGTTACAAGAAGTAGAGCATGTCCACACCATTCACTCCGACATTCCCACCAGATCTAGGTCTCGAGATCGCCCCCGATGCCACTCACCTTCCGCCATCTTCATTCCCAAACTTTCCCGATGGGGATGTGGTGATATCACTATCTCCCCTAGAGAAGGACAATTTCACTCTCTACTCCCGGATCCTCTCCAGGCACTCCAAAGTTTTTCAAAGAGGGTTGCGCAATCCATGGACGACCAATAAAGTTACTGGAAGGAAAACAGTCAACGGTGTCAATATCCAAATGAATCGCTACGAACTAGTAGAAGACGATGAGGATTGGAGTACTCCACTCCGTTATTTATATGAAGGATACAATGAGATACTAAGGCTGCAGAAGTTAGATCCCTACATAGGCCTGAACGTTGGACTAGTTGGCAAGGTGCGTAAATTTCGGCTCTTTGATCATATCAACACCACATATTCACATAAATTTTAGGCACAACCGACCCCTGACAAAGACCGTCCCCGCATGGACGCTAGGCTACTATTGGCGTATAGATTTGTGTTCGCGCTAATGTACGAAGATGAGTGCGGTCCTCTGGATATATGTGCACGGACTGTCCTCGACCACGACAGTGGCTCACCAGGCCAACTCTTCCTGCTCGTAGACCAAATATTGGACTCCATGATGTGTTATGGTTCATTCAGTCTGAATCAAAGTCTACGTTCCAACGTTCATCTCACCCAAGGTTGGGGACTCGGAATGGTCGCGGCGGAGCCCTTTTGTTTCCTCAATCTGGCATGCAGGATTCGGGACCCTGAAATCTTCAGGACAGCTTTCAAGTCTGCTGCCTTCCAGTACTACTTTGCTTGGCTGGACGACGATCATCGCTTAACGGTCTTGAGAGGGGAAAACGATCACCACATATATTGGCCCCAATACTGGGAAAAGCTGTGCGGACCTGGATGGATAGATCAAGTCGAGCTTGAGGCGAACAGCATAGCCTCTCGATATGACGATGCGAAATCCAAACTCCTCACTGTGCGTCTCCAAGGTTTGGAAGCATTTCTTCTATTTCTTCTCCACGAAGATGACCCGTCATCTGACCTCTTCGGGGTATGGTCGCGGTGGTTGCAAAGGCAGGTGGCAATCGATGAACCTGAATATCTCCATCGCACAATCGATGATTCGGTACGTTGTGATTATCCCAACGCAAGGAAAGCGAACATTTTCTGAAGACTTTACCTGGGAAAGGTTCGCATCCATGACATCCTCAGATTTGATACAAGCCCTTCCGCAATTGAGCAGAGCGTGTACAATAGGACGGCCTTAATTCTTGAGCGAGCCCTGCGAGAAATGCAGGATATTTCGGAGCCTTTGCACGAGAATTTGAGGGTGTCTGCCGCATGGAATGAAACCTACAGCGTGCCACACCCTCTCGAATTTGATCCTGTTCCACTGATCAAGCTGGCTGGCCTTCCATGGGATTCGTTTTCACCGCTACCGAGCTTGAAGTTGAACATGTGAATACATGATCCCATCCGCAAGATTATGTTGAATTCCGGGTTCGCAAAGAGGCGGAGAAGAGTAGCTAAAGGAATCATAATCAAGGCATTTGGAGTGCCTATCTCGATTTGCTCGGTTTCTGACGGTGTGATGGTCTAATTCCTAGAATCTGAGATATCAAAAGCATTTAGACATGGTTGAGTTGTGACCGATTGACTAAAGGCTTCTGGTGGTAACAAACTCGTTCACAACCAGAATCTATTCCCATCTACACTGAGTTTGTGTCTTCAGATGAGCTCATATGGGTTTTTGTTTCTAGCTGCAACACCACTCCGGTGTCAGAGATGCTAGGTGAGATGAAACGACTACATGAATTATGGATGAAGACCAATTTCCGTTAAGAATTGTACGAAAACAAAGTGGTAGAGTATACAGATGTGCATTCAAACCAGATAGAGACACAATTATGCTTCTTGATAACTTCGACCCGTGGCCGAAATGTCAAAGGTTTAAAGAAGCCTGCTAGAAAAATAAAAAGAACAGCAAGAAAAGATGGTAATGTGAGGACGTAAGGAACGCAGACGTAACTTATCTCCGCTTTGTTTACCTATTCCTACTGTAGAGACGGAAAAAGACATAGGGATCCCTCCTCAAGTAGTGAGCGTAGACTAGGAGCCGGAGTTAAGACATGTGGTCGGATTGTGAATCTACAAGGAATGTCTTTCTTATGATCTTAGCATGATGAGCCTGCACTACTTTCATCGTTTTCTGAAATTATACCCATTCAGAAGAACTCCCCATCCACATCTACTCCCTCACGAGTTTCTTGAAGGGCGGAAGAAGGCTTTTTTGTCAATTATACATAGTATAGGATCTTTCCAGCTTATCGAAAATAGCTTAGTATACTCATGGACTTTGAGAATGACATATACTAAATGTCTGTAAGAGCCGTGAATCTGCTTATTTGATTGCAATGAAGTCAGTAGGATCTCACTATCTCACAATTCTAGAAGCACAATAACTTTTTTTTCAAGTCAGCGCAGGGAGGATTTCACTTCTTTCCTTGATCAAAGCCCAGATTATATCCCCCTGTTTTCTCATCTTTGGCCATATTAAAGTTATCGGTACTTAGGCCGAATGGTTTTAATAGACCATTTCCCAGTGATTTGAGCTTTCCCATCATATCAGCCATTTCTTTCTGCTTTGCTTCTTCCAGCCTAGGATTGAGAGATCGGAGAGAAGTTTGGACGGTATTGCGGTCCGTAGGCGTGAGGTTTGGCATTTTATTCAATTGTTGGTAGTCTTAGGGGTGTTAGCTGTCATATAGAAAAAAGAAATTCGGATGGATATATACCAACCTTCCTGCGCGCCCTGCAAATGCGACCATGTCCCCAATTCAATCCTTGCTTTTGCCCGCCGTAACAGTGTTTTAACGCGTAGTTTGATAACATCGTCCAAACTTCTTCCACTTCTGGATAGTGCTTCAATCCTCTCGGCGGTAGTATCATCAACCTCAACCACTTCCCCTACTTTACCACCATCCTCTTTCGCTTCGGAATCACCTTTTTTACCTTTCTCTATAGGCTCCGGACTGGGATCCAACCTTTCGAGTGAATCCAAAGCTTCCGTTGCTGTCTCAGTCGCCTCCTTCCACTCGTCCAATTTGATATAGCAGGCCGAAATGTTTGATTTTAGAACTGCCAATTCATAGTCCAGATACGATGGTAGTGTGTCTATAGCGCTATTATATCCTGTCACTGCTTCTGAGTAGGAACCTTTAGTGAAAAGTGTGTTGGCGTTGATTTTTATGTTATTGGATTTGGATAATAGGTCTTTTTCTTCTTTGTCGGGAAGGCGGAGGGAAGTGGTTGGTTCGTCGTCGTTGGGTTTGAGCTTGTTGGTTGTGGGTGCTTCTGGGGAGTCTTCCATGATACTGGTAATGGGATCAATCTTGGCTTTTTCTTCCGTCGTTTTGTTGTTGTTGTATTTCCATTCTCACGATCAATGACGTTGCGAGTTGGCGAGTTGCGGACCTCCCTCCCCCTCTCCGTCTCCGGCATCTTCATTTCTATTTCTTTGCCCACACATAGCAACAGCAATACACTACAAATCTTCAGAGGAAGCGTTTCAAATCTCTGTCCCAACATGAAAATCTCTCCTCATTTAAATCTGCCCGTTATTCGGGCATGTCTATTCGACATGGACGGCCTCCTGATCGACTCGGAAGACAAGTACACATTATGCACAAATGAAATCCTTCGAGAATTTGGCAAGCCGAACATACCTTGGAGTATTAAGGCACAATTGCAGGGACGGCCGGGACCTGAGGTTATATCTTTCCCTCTTTCCACAATTCTGTTTATGAGCATTGTCTAACATACATTTACACTTGCACAGGCCTCTAAAATCTTCCAAAAATGGGCACAATTACCTATACCTATGGAAGAGTTCTATGCCAAAACGAGAGCACTACAAGCAAAACATTTCCCGTCTACCAAGCCATTACCTGGTGCGGAGACGTTACTGTCAACGATAGCAAAAGCGGATCCACCAGTTCACATCGCATTGGCGACATCATCCCATGCAGCCAATTTTGTACTGAAAACAACACACTTGGAACCCCTCTTTTCCGTCTTTACAGATGAGCATAGAGTTCTTGGCGATGATACAAGAATACCGCCAGGACGAGGCAAACCTGCGCCAGATATATATACGCTCGCCCTGAAAACCATCAATGATAGATTGAAGCGAGAGGGAGAGGATGAAATATACCCTGAAGAATGTCTAGTATTCGAGGATTCAGTCCCAGGCGTTGAAGCAGGGAGAAGAGCCGGCATGCAGGTAATATGGTGTCCACACGAAGGTCTATTGAACGAATTCAGAGGACGAGAAAAGGAAGTTTTGGCTGGGTTGATGGGCGAGCATGTTGAAGATGTTGGACAAAAAGTTGTGGAAGAGGTTAAGGAGGATATTCCTGGAAAAGAGCAGAGGACACATAGGAAGGTCAGGGGAGAACCGGGGGAGATTGATGATGGGTGGGCAAAGTTTGTGAGGAGTCTGGAGGATTTTCCGTATGAGTGGTATGGTATTAAGGTGGACAAGGGTGGGAGTTCTCTGTAGAAGTGAGTGTGCTTACTGACATTTGTGAGAGTACTAATGGTTTTGCAGTTAGGAATGAGTACCATCCAATCGCTTGACTTGACCCAAGGGCGCGATGTGTGTTTTGTACAGGTGATACCACTTTAGGCTTATTAATGGCCGGAATGGCCTTGACCGAAATACTAACATAGAAAGTTTTATACTGACTATACAAAAACCAGCTTAGCACACCCATGGCTTCTGTTAATCGCGTACGTCTTTAGTTGGGAGTTATGGATACTACTTATTTGATTCTAGCCAACAAAGAAGAGCTCCTATACCTAAATTCCTAGCTTCATTCCGTTTTTGAAAACATGAGGAGCACTCTCATATTATTCTATAGTGAACGAGACCACGATGAAAAAACACATCAGTTTTGAGAGTCACCCACGTTAATGCATTGGTAGCTCCTATGAAATTCAGTTGATCCAAGTACTAATGTCTATGGGCATCGTGTTCGCGTTATACGCAGCTCGAATAACTCGCAGTGTCTATGGCAGTCCTCCCTCGACATTGGAAAACTCTTTCATGTGGAAAAAGAACAAATTGGACTCGGGCCCAATCTCCTAAGAACGGTGGCTGCAAAGAGATTGAGGATGCATTTTCTTTATTCGCACGTCACTTATTAGAGATGCACCATCTTCCCACAACGCTCCGGTTACCTCACCGTTGCAAAAAAATCACGACTCAAGACTCTATAATTATTGCGGTTTACAAGCATTTACCTAACAATTGAAGCAATGGCTAGACCTCGTAAATCAGCACGGATAGCTACTAATGCTGCCAAAGCTGCAGCTGCTCCCGCTCGCGCTACAACAGTAGCAACAAGGCCAAAGCCGAAATCGAAACCCAAGTCGAAACCAGGTAGAAAGAGGAAGGCTTCCTCGTCCGAACCAGAGGATAATGCTCCAAGAAAGAAAGTAAGACCCGACAACGCAGATAGTGATGATGATAATGATGATGCACTGGAAACTGCTAATGCGGAGGAGCCAATTGGAGGGAATGCTGGCGACAATGGTCATGAAGCAGAAAATGGCGGTGCGAACAATACCGGTGATGTCGATATCAATGCAGCCAATGGAAACGGCAATGGGAACAATCCCAACGACGATGAACCGAATCATATTTCTGATCCTCATCCAGCCGGCAACAGACCGATTGCTCCCAATACGGATGGTATCGCTCCCTTGTGGCCTCAATCTGCTCACAAACAAACTACAGAGGCGCAACAAGCAACCAATGAAAGACTTGAACAGATTGAGGTGAACCAAGCGGATCTCAAATTATCAGTCACAACCCTGCAGAATCAGGCTAACATAACAACAATTGATAGGGCAAGGCCACCTCCATGGCTACAAGACTTTCAGACCGCCCTCAACGAGAAGTAAGACCACAACGCAGCCATACAGAGAGCACGGGAGAACGTTGCAGATGAACCTGCATTTGCCGCTAGTCTGCGAAAGTCTATAAAGGAACTTCAAACTTCAGTTACTGCTATAAAGGAGCTGGCACCAGCTCTTGATCTAGATCAACTTCAGCACGCGATACAAAAGGAGCAAGATCCATTGAAAGACCTAATCGCTAAAAGTCAAGAACGCACCCATGACAATTTCCAGAAAATCTTCCAGGAACTGGCTTCCACGCAAACCTCTATCAAAGATCTTCTGAGTCGAAGGAGTAATACCGAGATACCCGGAGCAAACGCTTCTCGTTTTCCAGAAATCATCATAGAAGAAGAACAACCCAAGCTAAATCTTCCCGGATTGGCGCACCCAGGGAACGAAATCCTTGTAAAGACAATCGTAAATGACTCCGTTGCTATATTCGCCCAATTAAGTGAATACTGGCAATTACAACGAGCGCTCGACCGCCGAGCATACTTCCGCATCGATGACTTGCAAAATATGCCTTACGGCGCTGTCAACATGGCTATTACCAGTGTCACTGAAGCATTGACGGCTACCCCAGGCTCAAATAAGCAATTCGCACTCATCACTCAAAAAGCCATCGAAGCGAGCAAAACTGAAAGTACGCCAGATGCTATAGTCGCTCGACCGGGAAAGAAACTCATCTTTGCTTGGGGTCTCAAGGATAGAGATCTTCTGGATGAACAATGTCCACTATTTGGGTTAGACGAGAATAAACAAGAGCCAAGAAATACTTGGTTGGTTTCACTTGAGAATTTTGTTGGAAGTAATGGGCAACTATGGCCACGCCTCAAATTCTATGATGCACAAAGGGCGAGGGAAGTTCCTGAGGATGGGCAGCCAGACCGTATAACACGCGTCATCAATAATATCGAGTGGTTGCCCGCTGGGAAGAAGCTCATTGTCAAACCCAAAGATGTAGATGTGGCACAAATCCCGTTACAGGACGCCAAATATGCAGGTCTACACACCATTCTCAATGGCTGGGCCGTAGCTATGAACCTCGAAGCTGAACTCAACCAACATTTCACAGTTGACTCGAAATTTTACTCCGATGCACTTGTTATAGTCAATCTTGCTTTGGCCGGTTATATGGATTGTCCAACTATATACTCCTTCCTCTATTCGTCCAAATACATCAACAACGTCGATCCTAAAATCAAGAACCCTAAGAACCCCGTCAGCGTCTTCGGAAAGACGATTTCCTTCAGAGATATGAAGGAGTATGATTGGCGACTCCTTCTGGTTCGTGATGGACTGGATGGCACGGCTCTACAAAAACTTCACGAAATCACCCGTAGGACAAAATTTATCCACAGGGAAGAACAATATCAAGAGAAAGATTCGAGAATATTACAGATCGAAGTGAAAGCTGTAAGGGAGAACCTGATGGGGCGGGGGTATTTTGTGCAGGATGTGAGTGATGGACTACTGCATAAATTTGTTGCGTTATTGAAGAGGAGGAATGTGGGTAAAGAGAAATATAAAGAGCAGCTTAAGCCTAGGAAAGGATTACTTGGGCAGAATGACACGGTGCCGGTAGGCGAGGGTGCGCAGGGAAGTGGAAAGGGTGCGCAGAGAAGTGGAAAGAGTGCTGGTGGGAGTGAACAGGGCTCTTTGACTCCCTTTTTGGCGAAGAGAAGGAGTTGTAGTTGAAACTACGTATCTCTCCAGCACAACTCTACTTGGGCAGATCTTCGAATTGGCACTCGATTTCTTGTGACACCGGTTGTGCTTTGGTGTATGTATCTTACCGTCGCTTGAATCAAATTTTCGTACCTTTCATCCTCTGGCCTTACGAGTTTCCCCCAAAGCATTTCTTCTTTGTCTAAAGGCGAAAGAATTAACTAGTCTACTAGCGGAAAGGACCAGATAACATAGAGAAAAAACATTCTCTTTGTCTCCAACACGCCAACTCTCGAGCTCAATCCCCCTTACACCATCTCAAGTTTTCTTCCTCGCTCCCTTGATAATCCACTTACCGAACAAATCTAGCATACGATCCACAAAAGATGCCTCTCGCAGACCGTGATGGTCAAGAACATGAACCAATCGAACCGCTAGAGCCTTATGTCCCAAAAGAAAGACATGATTGGAACCCTGAAGATGCGCCAGAATCTCACTGGGATTTCGCGGACGATGTAATACAAATCGATGTACTCACCGCAGCCGAGATGTACTGTCCACTGATTCTCAAACCTGGCGAACCCCCCATCCCATGTGGTGGTACTTCATTCGTCGTAGGACGATTACCCCACGACACTACTGTTATGCTTACAAATAGACATAATGTACAATAACTCGATCCGGGGAGTGGCATACTGATAATAGAGATCAATAACCAGCGTATGCAGTGCGGTGTTATTGCCTTAGATGACGTGTCCGATCTAGCACTGATAGCTGTTATACAACGATTTCCTACTCAAGTCGACATGTCACCAAGAGAAAAACCAGATCTTGGAGAACTGCTTTACGGTGTCGGGTATCCCGGCTCAAAACCTTGCGTCTGCCGTGCCTGGGTTCGCGTGGGCGATGACTCCGATGAGGGTTGCAAGACACCCTTCCGCGAAGCAGGACCACATATCACAGTAGGGTCATTGCAAATGTCGATAGGCGCATCCGGAACTGCACTTTTGGACTGGCACGGCGAATGCGTTGGGGTATTCTATAGAGCTGGGCTTGGCCCACAGGGACAACCTGGCTATCGTCACCAGTTGGAACCTTCTACCGCAGTGATCAAATTCTACATGCGATTTTTGGAGAAAATGAAGGAGAGGGCAAAGGGAAAGAAGATAGGTGAGCGAGATATTTATACAGGCACTTGCGTTGATTATGTGGAGGACTTTTTTGGAGGTTTGGATGAGAATTATGTTATTGATGAGCAAGAGTTGGCGAAGGGACGGACTAGATGTCTTGCCAGGGAGGGAAAGGAACTTGGAGGTACTGGTGACGTGCCGGAGAAAGCAAGCGAAGGGGGCGAGAAGAAGGAAGTGGAGGTAGAGGAGACCCTTGAGCAGAATGTGTCAAAGGTAGATTAGTTTGATAGTACCATTTTTAAGTCTCTTTTCGTGTGCTGCTATGATTGCTGGACAGATTTGGCGATGTTTTCATGAACACAATGCGGGTTAGGTTGTTCGATGGGTGTATAGAACCTCGACGCTTGAGCGTTAAATAGAATGGGAGTAGGACTAGTCCGTACCTGTTTTGAGCCATCTCCCAAACATACCGCCATGTTTTCCGACTAAAGCGACTCTGTGGCATACCAAACACGGAAACAATAACAAAGAATGCAGAAACCAAAATAAGTTCATAAACAACTACAAACAGCAAATACTCCAAGACAAAGCAGGGGGTATATACGAGCTCATTTCCAAAGCAGACACAACATTTCCAACCTATATCCCTCCATCCACTTAACAGTACGATCAATAGCAAAACCAACCACTCGTGTATGCAAAACGACGCGAATCGTTAAAACCGAAAATGGGGGGTATCTATCCAATAACCAAAGGCGACTGCGAAGAAGGGAAGAAAAACCAAAAGCGCTACAGATAACAACGATACTCCAACATCATAGAAGTTGTTTCCAATTCAATCGTATTAACAACACCACCCCAATGCTCTTTAAAACATCTTCTTAAACCAAGAAGCCCTCTTGTCATTTTTCGGCCTCTCGGGAAGTGCAGCCGAGAAATCGGCATACTCCCCACCACCATACATACTCCTACGTTTATCTCCTCTTCCTTCATCACTACTTCTCAAAGGTGCGGTAGTCTCTCTATCGCGCCTCTTCCTCTCACGTCTCCTATCATCTCGGTCGCGATCCCGGGGAATCTCTTTTCCAGAATCGCGGCGACGATCACGAGTCCGCCCTTGCATGCGACGACGGACTTCCTCCTCATCAGTAGGCAGATCTCGATCATGATCTAGAGGAGGATCCTCCAAAACGGTGGCTACGTCCTCTGGAGGGATTGGAAGTGGAGGCTCCTTGTTGATACTTTCGACCCATGATGAGGTATGGTCTTTGTCAGAGGCTCCATAGGGTGTTGTCCCAGAACTTTGACCGTTACGAGCATCAAAATAATCATTTACGGTGTCGATGCGTGACTCCCGGCGTGTAGTCTTGTCTCCGGGTGTCCTCTTTGATGGCCGAAATTTGGAGTCGTCCTCGGGCAGGTAAGAAGAACGGCGTTTGTAATCGTCCTCTGGCATGTAGAAAGACCGGCGACGATCTCCTCTTGGTCTCTCAGATTCTCGAGGCATATCCCGATCACGTGGTCCAGCTTCAGCCCGTTCACGGTCTGCTTTGCGACGAACACGACGCTCCTCTTTCTCAGCCAGTCGCTTTTCCTCATCGACGCGGGATTGCTCATCTCGGCGACGACGGTCCTCATCTTCAGTGTCGCGAGCGCGACGGGCAGCCCTGCGAGCTTCTTTCTCATCCTGGCGGCGAAGAGCCTCGTCAGCTCTAGCTCTTTCTTCGCGGCGAGCAGCTCTGCGAGCCTCGCGCTCAGGATCTCCGTCACGGTCGCGTGGAGCATCGCGATTTTGTCTGCGTGAATCTCGTTCAGCTGCAACACGAGCTTCATCAGCGATGCGCTCCTTTTCAGCTCGTCTTGCTGCCTTGCGCTCGGAACGGCGGCGATCAGCTTCCTCGTAATCAGTCGTCACACCGGGCGCATCAGTAGTGAAGCCCTCGTCATCAGCCTGTCGTCTCGATTTGCGTCGCTCGCGACGTCCACGGCGGTCGTTATCATCATCATAAGTTGGTGATGCCCTTTTAGGGGCTGCATAGCCATTATCACTGCCATACCCATCGCGCTTCGACTTTCCAATCGAGAATGTAGGATCAGATTGTCTCGGCTCCTTGACAGTCTTGCTGCGCGATAACCCGAACATACCCATCAGACCTTTTGACTCACGTGGATTTGCGCGTGAAGTCGATCGGCGAGCGAGTGATGGTTTTCTCGAGGTCGAGGTGAAGTCGTTAGTGTCTGTGGCTGGTGCGGCTCGAGCGCGTCCAATGTCCACTAAGGGCCCGTCGTCGTTTGAGGTGGGGGCGTCTGGACCAACCGAAGTTGCAACACTTTTTCTTTTGGATTTCTTGTCGCCCGCTGCAGCAGCTGGGGAATCGACTGCGTATAAATCAACACCATTATCTGGTAAAAGATCTTCCTCATCCAATGCGTATGGATCTGGGGCACCTGGTGGATTTCTCGTGTCAGCTTGCGATGCTTGCTTTTGGGTGCCTAGCCTTAAGCGGTCTAATTTCGGCTGTCTTACCTTTTGATTTGCGACGACTAGTGGATGCGCCACCTTTTGATATCCCCATCACCTTTGCCGCCTTTGCAGAAACTCGAGGAACTTCATCGTTGCTTTCGATGGACTCTTGCACATCTGTCCTTTCTGGCGACGCGCGTTGAGATTGCGACCGCGATGGGGTTTTGGGAGCCTCCCTGACGCGGGTGGACTTGGTTCGAATCGGCGTCGGTCCAAAGAGGGAGAATGTGTTTGCGCGCTTTGGTGTAGGCTTTGATGGGGTCTTTCTTTCCGTTTCTGATCTTGCTGGCTCGGGTGCAGTCTCTTTGCGAGCTGTTCGTGGTCGCACCATTACAGCAGGAGAAGTACCTTTGAGCGGTACAGGTGTACCTTCTTTGGCTTTGGATTTGATCTGTTTCGGAGTCGCAGTAGCCCAGAAACCCCATGAAGAGGTGCCGGATTGACGGACTACCTTTGCGCGTTCTTTCTTTGGCGGAGTGGTTGCGGCCTTTTTCTCCTCGGTGGCTGCTGTTACAGCGTTGTTATTGTCGTCGACAGCAGTGGTGCTACCAGAGCCTTGCGTGCCCTCAGCATTCACTGCAGCCTTGTCTTGTTCAGTATCGGTTGCTGAATCAGAGTCCTCCAAATCCTCGACAGGTTTGGCTTTTGGCTTCGATTTGGGAGTCATTTTGGTCGGTTTAGTAGCATTCTTTTTAGCGACAGGCTTACTGCTTTTGGTAGCAGTCTTTGCTCCCATCTCTTCTGGCGAAGGTGTTGGTGCTTTCGATGAATCAAGATCAATTAATGGCTCATCGTCATCTTCAGAATCGGGAAAACCACCCGGCAAAGTCTTTTCAGGTTCAACTTCTTGTTTAGCAGCAGGTTTGCCAGTTGTCTTTTTCGAAGACGAAGCAGTAGTCGATTTATTAGATGACTCGACCTCTTTCGATGCTTTCCCTACAATAGCGGGTGGTGGTGGCAGCGTCTGTGCGACGGATTCTTTTAGTTTCGTCTCACCTTGCAACGCCTTGATTCTTTCCGCTACATTCAAACCTTTACCAGCAGTTTTACTCGCTTTTACAGTCGAATTCGATGCGCCGGCTGACGCGGAAGATGACTTTGTTCGAATAGGCATCAGCACCTCTTCTTCTGGAAGTTTCTTGGCATCTTTTGTCAGCGGCTCTTCATTGGCTGAACTCTTGGTAATTGTGGCGGATTTCTTAGTAGAGCCTTTGCGAGCAATCCCAGTGGCGATGGGTTCGTCCTTCTTGGATGAATCATCCTCTTCTTTGGATTCCGATGGTTCGGGAGCGGGAGTTGACGTCTTGGCTGGCGTTTTGGTTGCAGATGCGGCGGCCTTTTTACCCTTTTTGCCTCCCTTTTTGGCGGCCTCTTTGCGAGCCTTTTCCTCCTCTTCAGCTTCCTTGATTGCACGTTCCCGCTCCTCTTCTTCCTCTCTTTCTTGTTCAAGTCTTTCCTCTTCGAGCCTTTCCCTCTCAAGTCGTTCTTCCTCTTCTCTTTCTTGTTGCTCCTTTTTCTCTCGCTCTTCCTTATCTTTGGCTTCCCGTTCCTTTCTCAACTCTGCTGGACTCTTGCTCTTCGTGGATGCTTTCCCTCCACCAAACATGCCCCACATACTGCTGACCTTTCCTGCTGGTGGCGCATCTTTTGTGAGTACACCTTTGGTCTCTTCCGGTTTTGTAGATACGTTGTAAGCAGAGGCCGAATCGTCCGGTCCCAAGTCTTCATCCTCGACTTCCTTGGCTTTGTCGCTTTCTTTGGTGACTGTTTTGCTCAGTTTGCTTCCCTCAGACTTTTTGGTTTTCTTACTGGTAGTGGAGGGTGCAGCCTCGATGGCCTTTTGTGACTCTGCGGGCGGTGAGGGTGCTCGAGCTTTGGATGGGGTAGCACCTTTGCCTTTCTTAGCCTTTGCTCTATTCGAAGCGAAAGCCAAGTCAGGATCTTCCTCATTGGACTTAGTTTCCTCCACCGCTTCGGCCTTTTGAGTAGTCAGGTCTTCCGAATCATGCACTTCAACAATATTCTTGCTAGCCTTCTTTTTCTTATCTTTGGATTTATTGGTAAAGGCGAATCCAAAATCCTCCTCCTGGTCGGCTTTGGGCTCGTCGACACCTGCCGGTTTCATGACTTTACCATCGTCCAGTGGGTTTGACTTCTCAGACTTTGGTGTAGCTGCATTCTTCTTATCCTTTTCTTTATCCTTTGAAGAACCCCAAATGCCAATCGTGCCCCAGGAGATGTCCTCCTTCTTCTTGTCTTTCTTTGCATCCTTGGATTTAGTGGAATTGGACCACGTATCCCAGTCTTTACCAGCTGTTTTAGATCCGGCCTCGCTTGCCGCAAGGGGGCCACCCTTCTTCTTGGTTGTAGTGGGGGATGCACCCCACGGATCGCCCCAAGCGGTGTCTGGGTTGTCAATGGAGTCCAGCAATTCTGCCACTGGATCTTTGTCACTGGTCTTGCTCTTTTTAACGTCCTTGGTAGACGTGCCCCATCCGTCATCAAGCCAGGTGTCGTCGACCTTTTCAGGTTCAGGCTCTGCTAAAACCAACTCGACAGTCCCGGTTTCTTTCCCTCGAAGTAGAGCATTACCAGCCCCATCGCATGTCGCGGTTCCTCGATAAAGCTTGATGGGGCTTCCGCCAATAAGCTTCCCAATGACCTTGCCATCGTCATCTAGAACATTGCCGTCAATTTCAATCTTTCGGCCTTTGAGAGTCTCGAGAGTTGGTGCTTCGGATATCGCCTCTGGTTCTGGTTCTGGTTCTTTTTCTACTTCGGCAGGTTTCTCCTTTTCCACAAGCTCAACTTTTCCAACTTTCTTGCCGTTGATAATAGCATTACCGTCGGCGTCGCATGTGGCTTTGCCTTTTTTGTACTGCTTGATCGTGCTTGATTCAATGAGTTTCCCGATAATTTCGTAGTTTTCATCGAGAACATCGCCATTGGACTCGATTTTTTGACCATCCAAAACCGCGAGGGTCGGCACCTGAGATTCCTCAACGGCTACAACTGGTTCCTCGACAACTGGCTCTTCTTCAGCGGGAGTAGGCTCCTCTTTGTCTTGTGTTACGAGCTCTACGTTACCAGCAGGCTTACTCTTGAGAAGTGCATTACCCTCTGCATCACAAACGGCAGTACCTTTATACAACTTGGCTGGACTCCCGTCAACAAGTTTGCCAATGACATTGCTGGCGTCGTCGAGCACCTCACCGGTCTTTTCAATCTTACGTCCATCTAGAATGGCTAGGGTAGGCGCCTCCAAGGCTGCCTCTACAGGCTCTTCTTTAGTGGCTTCTTGAGGTGATGACTCTTCCTCCGCTGTCTTCTCAGGCAACACGAGCTCCACCGTACCAGCCGGTTTGCCCTTGGCAATGAGTTTACCCTTATCGTCGCATGTTGCTCCGTTCCTCGAAAGTTTGCGGCTGCTGTGCTCGCTGAAAGTGAGCTTGCCAATAACCTTGCCATCATCGTCAAGGATAGTACCAGCTTCAGTGATCGCGCGACCTTCCAAAACTGCCAATGTAGGAGCCTCCACAACAGGCTCTGGTGGAGGCGGAGGAGGAGGCGGCGGCGGCGGGGGTGGAGCTTCAACTGCATCAGCTTCAGCATCAGCTTGAACCAATTCCACAGTGCCCATGTCTTTCCCCTTGCACATTATGTTGCCTTCTGCGCCACATACAGCTTTGTTCTTATTCAGTCGGACATTGGAGTATGTGCTTGCCGTGACTTTTCCAATAATCACACCTGCATCGTCTTTGACGTTGCCGTCTGCCTCGATGGAACGACCTTCAAGAATTGCGAGAGACGGTGCATCAGCAACTTCCGGGACGGGTTCTGGAGCAGGATCAAGCGCTTCGGGCTCCTCGGCGAACACAAGTTCAGCGATGCCGACAATCTTGCTCTTAACTCTGATATTACCCTTTGCATCACAAACAGCGCCTTTCTTGAAGAGTTTTGCCGGACTCTCATCGCTACTCGCAATTTTCCCGATGATATCTCCGTAGGCATTAAGAATATCTCCAGACTTTTCGACAATGCATCCGTCTAGGATGGCCAACGATGGAGAATCTTGTTTTGCTTCAGGTTCAGGTTGCGGGATGACCTCGGGTTCTGGTTCTGGTTCTGGCTCGGCTTCCTTTGGTGGTTCCTCTTCTTTGACAACCAATTCCGCCTTGCCAACTGTTTTGCCCTTCATTATTATATTGCCCTCGGCGTCGCATTTTGCACCTCCCTTGAAGAGTTTGGCATTCGAAACATCACAGCTTGCTACCTTTCCAATAACTTGCTCCAGACCAGCATCTAGAATGTCACCGGTTTTCTCAACAAAGCGGCCATCCAAGATTGCGAGTGAAGGTCGTTCAGGCTTCGCGACCAGTTCCTCCTCCTTAGGTTCTTCTTTCTTTGGTGCCTCTTCCTCTGGCTCTTTCGGCTTTTCTGAAAGGACAAGTTCCACAGTTCCCACCTTCTTACTCTTGAAAATGATGTTGCCTTCGGCATCACATTTCGCGCCTCCTTTAGCTAACTTTGATGCAGAAGAATCGCTAGAGGCAAGTTTTCCAATGACCTTTCCATCTTCGTCCAAAATATCGCCATTCTTCTCGATAGCACGACCTTCAAGACTAGCCAGCGTTGGTCCTTCGTGCTCTGCAGGCGTCTCATCTTTGGTCTCCTCGACTGCCTCTTCAGCTGCAGGTAGATCGGGTACGATGAGTTCGGCAGTCCCTACCTTCCTCTCGTCGTAGATGATGTTGCCTTCCGCATCGCAAAGTGCGCCACCGCGAAACAGCTTGATGGCACTTAGCTTGCTTTCAGTCAATTTTCCAATGACTCTCCCTTCGAAATCAAGGATGTCCCCCGATTTCTCAATTGGTCGCCCTTCGAGAATAGAGAGATTAGGTACGGCACTTGCAGTAGGCTCCTCGACAGCAGGCTCTTTTACTTCTTCCTCGGCTGGCTTGTCGACCGCAATAGTTTGTACTTTCCCAACGACCTTCTTTTTGGCGCCAATTACATTGCCTTCGCCATCACACACTGCCATTGCTGTTGCCAATTTTCTCGCATTACCATCGATGAGTTCACCGATGATCTCATAGGCATCGTTCAACACCTTCCCATCAGTTTCAATCGTCCTCCCTCTGAGGATAGAGAGTGGGGGCTTTTCTGATTTGGCAGGTTCAGGAGCTGGCTCTTTTTCCTCTGCTGGCTCCTCTTCCTTTGCTGGATCTTCAACGGGCTTCTCAGAAGCCGGTGGGGCAATCGTCTTAACAGCACCGACAATGGCTTTCTTCTTGTTCAAGATATTCCCATCATCATCGCACTTTGCGCCAAGCTTGGCAAGTTTCTTCGGGTCACCCTCTGTGACTTCACCAATGACTTCATATTCAGCATTCAAGACTTTGCCGTCTGACTCAATGGGTAGTCCTTTGAGAATTGACAGCGGTGGTGCTTCAGGGGCGGCAGGTGGGTCTACGTTCGGAGCTTCTCCCAGAGGTTCCGGCACGGGCGTGTCTTCGTCGCTGTCCGCCTTTTTGGTTCCAACCGTTCGGACTTTGCCAACGGGGTTGTCCTTGTAGTCAACGACGTCCCCTACCCCGTTGCACATGTACATTGCGGACGAGAACTTGACGGCATCGCCTTCGTAGACTTCACCAATAACCTTCCCACCGAAATCTAGAATTTTGCCATCCTTTTCAATGGTCAGACCTTCCAAAGTAGATAGTGCTGGGCTGTTATCGGAGGCCTCTCCCTTGATGCCTTCAGGTTGGCCATCCGGCTTAGTTTCAGTAATAAGCTCGGCACGACCGATGATATTACTCTTCTTGTTGAGGACGTTACCTTCGTCGTCGCATACGTACTTGCGTTTGCAAATCGATATGGCATCGCCATCGACCAACTCGGCCACCACAACGTCATTGATGAAGTACTTGCCATCGTTATCACAGATGAGTCCTTTCAGGTCAGCGAGTGTGCGACTTGGTGGGTCGGATTTGACAGGCTCTTCTGCCTTTTCTGGTTCTTTGTCTTCAGTCTTCTGTGATTTAGTCGGTTTAATGACTTCAGTTTTCTCGGGTTTAGTCGGCTGAATGACTTCAGCACGCCCAACCGTCTTCAACTTCTTGTCTCGGAAATCACCTGTAGCGCTGCACAAGAACATCTTCTTTGCAATGACCTTGGCATCTCCTTCGACCAATTTGCCAATTGCAACACCCTCGGCATTATGTATCAAACCCTCCTTATCACATGTCATGCCCTCGAGGATCGAGATATCAACGGGCTCATCTTCCGCAGGTGGTTCTTCAGGAATCGGATCAGCTTCAACCTCCGCTTCGGCTTCGGCTTCCACTTCCTCTGCGGTGTCGTCAAAGAGTCTGGCCTGGCCAGCCACGTTGCCCTTCTTATCCAAGAATGTACCGTCTGTCGTGCATTTGTAGGCTCGCTTCGCAATCAGAGCTGGGGTGATGGCACTACCAGGTTCGAGTTCTGCAAGGGCAAATCCATCCTTGTCATAAATCTTGTAGTCATCTCGATCGAGAACCAGACCATCCAGAATGGACATATCACCGGATTTTGCAGGTGCGGCTTCTACCTCCTTTTCTGCTTGAAGCTCCTCTGCTGCTGGCTCTGGCTCTATCTTCTCAACCTCGATGAGTTTGGCAGTTCCAATGACTGCATCCTTTCGGTCCAGAAATCTCCCTTCAGCAGTGCACTTGTACCCTCGTCGAGCAATGATTTTGGCATCGCCGTCTTCCAATTCGCCAATAGCAACACCATTGTCGTTGTAGATCTTGAAGTCGTCCTTGTCCAAAACCAGCCCTTCCAGAATAGAAAGATCGGGCGCGTCACCCTTGGGCGCCTCCTTTGACTTCTCTTGCGCAACCGTCACTACTTTACCCATGGCTTTACCCTTCGTATTGCAGACATTGCCCTTGTCATCACAAAGGTACATCAGACGTGCGAATTTGGAAACATCGCCCTCGAGGACTTCTCCAACGATTACACCATTGTCATCCAGAATATTCCCCTCCTTGTTCACGGCAAGTCCCTTAAGGATGGACAATGGAGGCAACTCAGATTTGCCGTCCTTGGAATCTTCCGCAGGCTCGGCAACCGAATCTTTCTTCGATTTGCCAGAATCTTTGGACGCCCAACCCCAGATGTCATCCTTGGACTTCTCGGGTTCCGCATCCTTCTTTTTTGACTTCGCAGTTGCGAAATCGCCCCAGCCATCATCGTCCTTTGATTTGTCCTCAGCCTTGGAATCATCCACGTTCCAGAAAGACTGCTTGGTCTTAGTTTTCTTATCCGCCTCCTTGTCTTTGGCACCGAACGATGACCACCTAAGTGATTTTGATCCTTCTTCTGCAATATCGCCCAACGGGTCTTTGGTCTCTCCCTCGTCCTCTTCCGCCAAATCTGCCCAAGAACTTGTAGTTTTCTTCTTGGTGTCCTTTTTGGCCGTGGATGTTGCGCCCCATGAGGTGCCCCCCCATGTGTCGGCTGGCTTGTCCGTAGTGGTAGCTTTCTTCTTCTTGTCATCCCAATCGCCCCAGGAAGTGTCTTCTGCTTTCTTCGTCGGTAAAGCATCGTCAACTTCCTCAATCCCCACTTTCTTCTTCTTATCTTTCTTGCCAGCGTTACTCGACCCCCAAGCTGTGCCGTAAGAAGGAAAATCATCCTCCTCATCCTCCTTCTTGGAATCTCCAATGTCAAACGACGTATCCGCAGCAGTTGCTCCGAAACCAAAGTTGAAATCCGTGAATTTCTTTGGACTGAAATAGGAGGGTGCGTCTTCCTTTGGTTTCTCAACCTCTTTTTTGGCTCCGAATCCACCAAAACTCCAACTGCTTGCCCCCATCCATGAAGTGGACTCCGCTGCTTTCGGTTCGGGCTCATCAAAACTCATCTTTGGAAGCTCGAGATCATCGCCTAAATCGATGGTGTGAAAATTCTCCTCAGCTCCAGCACTTGCTGGCTCGTCCACCTGGGCCTGTGAGTATATTCAGTACATGGCTTAAACAGGCCAGCGTAATAATAATTACCTTTGATTTCTTTCCTTTCTTCTTGTTGTTCGTCCCGAAACCCCAGCCCTCTTCGGCATCTCCACCTGCTGCATCAGCCCACACATTCGCTGTCGACTCATCTTCCTTCTTCTTTGCTTCCTCTTCTTGAGCCTTCTTACCTTTCTTGCCCTTCTTCTTGTCGGCCGAGCCCCAAGCATCCCAATCATCGCCACCCGCCTCCTCTTTTGTTGCTTCCGCACCTGCTGCCGCCTCTTCCTCTTTTTTCTTAGCTTCTTCATCCTCCTCCTCTTGCTGCTTCTTGGTCTTCTTACCCTTCTTACCTTTTTTGCCACTGTTCCAATCGTTACTCCAGTCATCACCACCATCTCCATCTCCATCTCCGCCATCCCCCGCACCTCCACCACCAGTACTTCCAGCTCCGTCCCCGGCACCTTCACCACCCTCTTTGTCCGCAGTATCCCCGCCCTTCTTCTCTGAGTCGTCTCCCCAATTGTCTTTCTTTGCAGTTGCTGCTTTCTTCTTTTTCGCATGGCTTCGAACATTTGTAGTGGAAGAAAAATCTACCTTGGAACGAGATGAGGAATCTGATATCAGGCGTGACGGGCTGGCTGTTCTAGCAGGGCTAGTTCTTTTTGTAGGTAGTAATCTAGGCAATTCTAGCTCATAAAATGCTAGCGAGTTTGTGGTGGTGTAGTCGTGGAGAGTGTCGCTTGTGCACTCTTCATAGACAGGAGGAGGAACAGCATTCAAGTTTGACGGGTAATAGAGATCTCGAGGCCTGGGAGATTTCTTCGCAGAGCCACGTTCTAGGTAGAATGTCTAAATCAAGGGTTAGGAAGACTGAAAGATCGCATAAACCAAACATCCGAGGTGACGTATGAGACTCGTGCGACGAGTATTGTAGATGAAGAGTAGAAAAATTCATACATTATTGGACGCAATGGCACTATTTCTTCTTGCAATCGCATTCTGTATGCGAAATCCGGCGAGTATATACTCCAACCCGCAACTAACATCTGTGATACTCTCACACTGCCTATCCAACCCAGTCCTCAATCGCTGGGTCCTTGATTTCCGCAACACGCTGTCGAGCGGACTTGCGACGGGATATGCGACGCTGACTGCCATTGTTGTATCTGGAACAAGAAGCACACAAGACCGTAGAAGATTCGCGCATTGGAGAAGATGTTGGGAACGAGTGGCGTGTTTTTGCGACTAGCAGTGTTGCGCCTTCAAGGAAAACGCGATTGTACAGGAACGAGACGATAGAAAAGAATAGCAAATTGCCTCCTTGCGAGCGAGGAGAGAAGAGGGTGTTCGCCCAGAAAATGAAGTAGGCAAGATATTGATTGGTAGTTCTACAGGCCTTGTGCTGGGAAAAGCCTGGGAAGAGGTAGGACCTAGGATGTGAGACAGAATGGCACGAACGCAAGGAAGAGCCAAGGTCACAAGGCTCGTTCCAGATAGGGTGTTTTCCTGTTTCAGTAGAACTGGAGCCCGATGATGCCCCCTGCTCTTCGTCTAGAGACCCCAAAGAGGGATAGGTAACTTCGATAAGCAGATTGCGAAACGCCCAGCGCACAGAGGGCAGAAAATTGAGATTATTTGTGTCGAAGGGCTCGCAACACAAAAGACAACAAGAAAAAGCACGCGCTCCCACCATGCAGTGTTGTCGAGACACTGGAGGAGTAGTTCAAGCAGAGCAGAGAAATTGCAGTAGTTCAATCGCCTCCTCCCGATGCATGCAAGACAGGCTCCGGGAACTGCCCTGCCTTTTTCTCTCGCTCCAACACGCCAACTCCTCACTGAATTGGTGGAGTGTAACCGATCCAGACGACATAGGAGAGTGAACGCACTCACCGCTTGTACTCAACTCTCCATACAGCATTGACGAATGGCGCCTCTTGCGTTGTTGGGTTGCAGACGCAAGCTTCCGCTCGACCTATCGCTGTGTGCTCCTACCGTTGGCGTACGAGATGGTCCAATGAGGGGTAGCCGAATCTCGCCCTCCCAACAACAAGCGGCGCTGGACTTCATTTATATTCCTGCCGTGGTGGCATGCTAAATGGGATTGTGCATGAATCCGACGACAGAATTTTCCTGTGCTTGCAGCTAGGAAATTGCACACCCTGTGGTTATAGTTGGCCTTGATTGATTAGAGCCTTGCCAGCGAGACATATGTGGAAAAGCGTTGCCGTGGGCCTAGGTTGTGAATAGCTTCATGCTAGATGAGTGTAATAAAAAGTACAAGAGTTTGCTAATGGTATGCATGATGACCATTAGTCGCACGAGATCGCAACGCCACGATAAAGTACGGAGTAAGTACGATCGGTGCTACAGCTTCAGGAGTGCTCCGAAATTATAGTCGAATTGTGGTGTACAAAAGTTGGTACACTAAGTTCGATATTCACGACCACGTCTGAAACGAACGACAAAGCTTTCGCTACCAGTAAACACCAGGTATCGTGATCAACGCAACTTCCACAATTAGGATGAGCCCGGGACGGCCCGGTACCGCAGCTGCTGGTGTGCCAAATGTGTACAAGAAGTACTGGTTACCATCTTTGTTGTGCATGCGTTTGTAGGCCTAAATAAGTGACGTGTATCTGCACGAGTTAATGGCTCTAGAATCGGAGAGTAAGGAGTAGAAAGACAGCCAATTTGGGAACGCATTATGCAATTTCGGAGGCATCGAATCGATGCGTGAAGAGACAGACAAAAGGGCAATAGTATCAATTCGTCAGTCCGGTCCCGGAGCAAGAGCCTGGATGTTAATAGATCGGAGTCATAAGGTGATGGAAAAAGTTCGACGAGTAAGACAAGACCACGGAGCAATGAGACCAGAAGGTTGGATAATGGGTTTTGCTGATAGCGGCTCATACTTGAGTTGGGGGTGCACTCTCGAGTGCAGTGCACACTTGAGCGGGAGGTACTCCCTCAGGTTTTTTGAAAGCCGGACAGGCCTATGTTGGGATTCTGAGATATAAGTACTATAATAACCATACTAATACTAGACAAGTATACTTATACATTCTATCACCCACCTACGTGATTAGGATTAGGATCTCCAAGTATACTTACTAATAATGAGTGTTTAGAAAGGATCTTTTGCACCCAAAATTCCGGCTCTATCCGGGTTTTAAAAAACGTGAGGAGTATTCTCGAGTTGGAGGACGTTGGAATAAAGTTAATTCCCCAATGCGGATGAAACCCGATTAGGAAAGTCCCCTCACGAGGAGGTGCAATTTGGCTAAATGGTCGTCGTCTTGATATTGAAGTGCCGCTGTCATATTCTTTCGTCAGTGCTTCACCGTATATCTCCATGCGCGAATGCCCATACCAGAAGTTCAGAGCATATACTTCTCCTATCTCGGCTTCATTGGTGGTCGACAGAAATTCTTCATGATGGCAAAGCGTCAAACACTACCGACACAGCTACACTAGACCATCAGGTCCATGAATACCATCGGTTGGATTAAGATTAGGAATATCTAGCGATATATACAAAGCACATCTCAAAAAAGAAACAGTAACGCGATATCCAAGGAATATATGCGACAAAATGGCGATACGAGATCGAAAAAATAGACCCAAAAAGACACCACAAACCTTCCACCTAGGTATCCCATATCCATAAGGTATCCATATCCCCCTCATAAAACGACCCACGCTAAATCGCTATAACATTGACAATGATCCCCAAATCAAGCCCAAAATAAACATAAATACACCACCGCTTCACCTACTACGCCCGTCAATACACCCTCCAAACTCATCTAGCCAACCCCTCAAACTCCCCATCCAAGGCCCTCCTCGCCGCATCAATCCTCCTCCTCCAAGCCCTCCTCTCATAGTCATCCTCGCCGAGTTCACTCAGATTCCCGCAAACATTCTGCAAAGATTTGATAGCATCTTTAACCAATTCTCTATCCTGCTGCATTACATGAGATAGCGGTTTAGATTCATCGGCGAGGGGTATTTCTAGGAATGACGACACTAAAGCTGAAATTGGTCGCTGAGATGTAGGAGATCTTATCGTTGTCGTTTTTGGGAAAAGGGATAGAGAGGATTTAGGGGTGTGGCGCATATGTTGCTGTTTGGACGAAGATCTTGAGTTGGAGGGCGCGCGTTGAAGTTTGGGTGGTATGCCACTAGAAAACGCATTTCCATTCGCAAGGGTCCTTTCGTTGGATGGTGGTAATTCGTAATCAGAATCTAGTCGTGCTGTGGGTGGATGATTTATATCAACCGCTTTCGCTACATGAGGCGCCTGAAAATACGTCGACGTGAAGTCGTCAAGTTCTCCATCGTCGGAATCACTGTCGGAATTTCCCTCGTTTGCTGTCTGGAATGTTGCTACGGTGGAAATGGACTCCATGCTTTGGCTACGATTGTGCAAGCTCGGGCCCCGTTCATCTTGGAGTTGTGGTATTTGTACAGCTGTGGCGGGACGTTTTGGGGAAATCGGTCTTGTCGTTGCGATGGAGTCCTCTGAACTGAATGATTCACTCCTTTCTCGTGTAAAAGAACCCATTGCTGAATGTAAGAAGAAATTCTCGTAGTCAAACGCATCGGCGCGGTCTTCGTGTCTTTCACCCAGCACGGGCTCTGCTTCGAAATACTCTGAGTCGCCTCCGGTACTCTCGGTGTCTTCCTCGTCATCAACGGAATCTGATTCGGAGGACGAGCTTCTCTGTCGTGATAGCACACGCTGACTGGCGATTTCGCCGGCTTGCAGACTCTCTTCTTCCAGCTCATCGAGCGTTTCTTCCGCGTCCTGAAATTGGTACTCGCTTTCCGATTCGACGATGGTGGGCGATTCAGAAAAGTACACAGGTCTGGCGTCCGGTCTGGGTACCTTCCTATGAGGAAATCCTCCGGAAACGGAATCGACTGATAGAGGTGAGGAGTTTGGACTCCATCCTGCTCCCTCGTCCGTACTGATGACGTGATTCATGTATGCATCACCTTCTGTATACCATTGTTCGTCCGTGGAAAATGGTGACGGGGTGCGCGTACTGCTTGTAATGCTCAACCGCTTCTTTTTATCCTCCTGTGCTCTTTCGCGTAGACTTGATATTCGACCCTTCAATTCATCCATTTGTGTTCTCAGATCCAACGCTGAAGCTGGTCGTACACTTTCCGAAGAAGAAGAACGAGCTGAAGATTGAGTAGCTGAAGAGCTGGATCTTGCTATTGGTGCGCAGGCAGCAGACACGGAGCGGGTGGGATCATCCGAGGGTTGACCCACAGGAGACGATTCCTTCATCCAACTCTGCAATCTACTCTCGCGCATGACTTCCTGACTTCGTACACCTCTCAATGATGTCGATCTCTCCCATGGATTGAGCGCTCCTGCAAATGATCCTAGAGCGCTAGATGCGCGCTTCGGTTGTGATTGCGATTTTGGTTCTGGTATGAGTGGGAATGTCATATCTTCGCTTTGATTGCGCGAGTGTGCAAGACTCGGCACAGACGAGAGTGGAGAGCCGGCATATTGGCGCAATTTATGGTTGTAGTTGCTTCCTCCACTAGTATAGCGGTCTCTCAGACCAATTACTGATTGTGAAAGATAGGGTGTTGGTCGTGAAGCCGATGGTGCAGTGAGTAAAGAGTGTCGTGCACCTCTTAGATTCCCTTCCAGTACCTACGCATTGTTAATACTTGGATATCGCTCTGTTATTCGTGATATACGCACATTCAATCTCTTCTTCGCATTCGCCAAAATCATATCCGCCCTCTTACTGAGCGGATCATCGTCTTCACCATCCTGACCATCCGGCCTTGATCCCAACCACTGCGAATCGCTTAATCCTGTCTTTTCTTCTTCATAATCGTCGCCATTGATGATAACCTTGGAAAAGTTTTCAAATTTTTCGTCTTCTTCATCATCCGCAACACTGTCCTCGTCCAATCCACCAGAGCTGTTGAAGCCCGGCCATTTCAGTTCGGCCAACACATCACTGTGTACAGAACTTGAATCGCTGACCCGTCTATCATGGCCGCGTCCTTTCAAACTCGGTTGTCGTGAACTTGTGCCATATGAATCTGTCAATGTAGGAGACGAAGGAAGCGTGTCCGATATCCGGGGCACTGGTTCCAATTTTCTCGGTGTCGTCTCAACTTCCTGAATATCAGACAGCGCGCTACTCAACCGGTTATTGGTCGGTGGCGGAGTCTTCATTGCCAACAACCCACTCCCGTTCCTCCTCCCACCATTACTGCCCATACCCTTCCCACTGGCATTTCCAAACCCGCCGTAATTCGCATAGTCGTCATTCTGTGCATTAGTCACGAAAAAACCATTCAAAGGCTCCTTTCCAGGCAGCGACGATGATAGCGACGAAGAAAATGCTGAAAAGGGAAGTATCATGTCCGGGTTCGTGAATGTAGGGCTTGAAGCTTCATAGGCGTACGGGTCGAAATCGCGCGCCATGCTTGCCTCGCACCTGCCTTACTAGGCCTGTCACCAGAGGCGCCGCTTGATTGACACGGGGGAGAGAAGCATGCGACGAGATATTGTCCTACAAAAAATCCCCAAGAGGGTCGAAGAAGGAAGGATGCGACTGACAGTGCCAGGGGTTCACGAAGCCCCAAGGCGAGGGTTCGGGGAAGTGAGATGCGACTGGACACGATATGAATATGAAGGGGAATATGAAGTGTCACGTGCGGCTCGGATGATATGGAAAGGAGTACTCCGGGGGATATGGGATCTAGGTGTAGTATGTAGAGTTGATTACGATATTTGGCCGATGGTGTTTGAGAAAAAAGTGATTCGTTTGGTCTGAATCGTACCGGAACATCCCAGCCATTTGGTCGTTAGCGTGAAGAACACGTGGAGGCTTGGGGTAGTCGATTCTCTCGGGCCGTGGCGTAGACTTTACTCTTCAATTAAAGAGCCACATATCAAGTCTCAAGCCTTCATTCATTTGTTTTGTTGATAATTGAGCTTGGAGGTGAAAGATCTGGGTTTCACTGAACGTTGTGGGTCGTACACGGCATCTGAGACAGCATGACAGGGAAGGTGCAGGTCTGTATGCAAGATCTCTTGTACCTGCCCTGGGGAGTGAGCCCCACGCCTCTGGTTGCCTACAAGGGATAGTATCAACCTCAACGGCCATTGAACACAACTGGTTCTCCTGGATTTTAATCACGTATTGACCTGAGTCTACCACTTCCCTCCACGGTAGCAACTCATACACATCAGGTCCAGTACAACACTCCATTTAAGTAGGAGTGAATGTGGTCAGTGTAAAAGTCAAATACCATTTTATTGCAGTACAAAGCAGTCCCGCAAAAGTGGCTCTATGTCGAGGTCGAACTGTATGGAATGACTAACAGTTTCACCTTCTAAGAATTTCTAGATGAGTCGGGGGACCGTATAGGGGTGCGTACAGTGGCTCTGCCGCTTTACTACTTCGTATGATCAAGGCATGCTAGTCTCATAGCCTATGATGCTCTCAGTAACAAGTAATACAGAGACATTTCGCTTTCGGGAGAAGAATCATCACCAACTGCTGCTCATAATCATCATGACAGTCACGACAAAGAACAACATAAACCTCTTGCTTTTGATCGCTATGCATCTTAAATTACAACATGGGGTAATAAAAAGTGCCAACGCAGCAATGATGTACTCGTGAAAGACCTCTGGTGTTCGACAAATCAGAGAAACCTGGATCCCTACTTACAAACAACAGCAAATGAGCATGAATGGGCTACAATTTTTTGGAAAGAGGAAGCAAAGAGTCCACCATCCCAACGCGTCTGCAACCTACCCCAGCAAAAGAGACTCAAGAACAAAATTCGAGTCAGCACTACCGCTCAACGATGTTCGATTTCCTCCTCGCCCGACTCCTCCTCGACATCTGCGCCGTGCAGCATTTTGTACCTCTCATAGATACCGCTGATGATGGTCGTATCTAATGTGTTGCATAGCCCCAATACAGTCCGAAATCCACATCCCTTTGCAACACGCTCTCGTCCTTTCCAAGCCGTCTCATCGCCCCATATGTGTTCATATCGATTGGCCAATCATCTGAACGGAGGTCAGGTATCGCACTGGTGATGTCGAAGTGACTTGTACGACCCCACCCCATCTTGATCTTGGCAGGTACGTTCCGTAGGAGCTCGATGATTAGGCCAAGAAGAAATTGAGAGGTCGACCAGACTGTATGGAACCTTAGGCGATCTTGTATCTTATATATGGGCAAAACACTTATGTCGCAGACCTCGCCATGCTGATGGAATCCGAATTGGACATTCAGAGACTTCAAGGACTTCATGGCTTTGAGGAGGGTCCAGTTGATCCTGGACTGTACAGGTGCTTCGAATTCATTCTCGGATGTTAGGATTGTGATCCAGATATTAAGATTCTGGACGACATCGTATTTGAAAAGACCATCAATTGGTGCGGCTCCAATTCGAAGTTGTGTTTGTGGCGCGGCTTTTTTCTAACCCTTCGATATGGGTACGTTGTAGGAGTATGAATAACAATACATTAGAGAGTTAGTGTCATCTAAGTCAAAATTGCTGACGACCATGTTGAAGTCTCCGTGCTAGCCATATTGAGCGAGGATTCCGTGATGAGCTTGCGAGCAGGTAGTCAACAAGCCAAGCGGGAACGGGATCCGAGCACCAAGCTCATCGCAGTCATATCGGTCATGTTGATCTCGAAAGATCAGTGGTGTTACGCAAGCAGGTTGGATGAGCTCCCCGTAGATTTGAATGCGCACTTCTGCGGGCAATGCGAAAAAGTCCATGTGGCGGATGTCGGTTGTTCTAACAGTAGTTAGCAGCAATATATGCCAATGGGGGTCCCTTAATTACCGTTCCTTCTCGTAGAACTGCTGATAGTGCGATTCTGGCCTTAAGTTCACATGGGGTACTGTGTTTTTCAGCGCCTTCCTGTCTTTGCGAGTTTTTGGAGCAGACTTGCGCCGTCCTTCACTTGACTCGACCACTGGACCGCGCTGACTTTGTTCAAGCTTGCGCTTTCTAGTGAGAGGCGCCATCGAAGAAGTTGTAGTGACCGGATCAAAGTGGAGGTTGAAGGTGGAGGTTGAGGTTCAGAGGTGTGCATTTATATCACGTTGTGGTTTCAGAATGAAGTTTCCAAACACGGTTGGACCCTGTCGCCTAACTCGCAGCCATGATGAGAATCATTCACAGCAGATATATATCTCCTATGAGTCATACCGATTAGTGGGGACGGAGCTGTGGTGGTAGAGGAAGAACTCCATATATATACATAGTCGAATATCGAGGTACCACATATTATGTGTCTGTAAACTCTGCAGCCCTGTAATCTCTAGACCATAAGATTAATCTTATGTGTATTTCCAGGTTCTAGATTGTTTCTCCTCTACACATTATAGGGGAGAGACCAAACCAGATCAATCAGTTGGACATCAAGTTGGTGCTTTTGCAAACAACAAGAGTATGACAAAATAAAAGACCTGCACATGTGATATTTGATATATACCATACATGGGACCTCAAAATAGTCCTGAGAGATGTCTCTGTGGTCTCTTGCTAATGGACAGTGGTAGCAAGGGCTTTTTACTGTCAGTGCTTGATTTCGCGAGGGCGAATCGACGGCTTCACGTCAGATATCTGTTCCTGTTACTTGAACCACATCGAAACACATATGTGGCTACAGTGCGAACAAGTTGGGCGAGGGTTCTACACTAATGCAGGTCTCGGCCCAAACGATCTGGTCTACTACTCCCTCTGATTTTTGAAAGCTGTATAGGCGCCCATGTCGGAATGCTGACGTACTGGTATTATACTATCTATATCAAAATTTATTAAGTGTACTTACATAGTTCTAGTATCAGAAAGCCAATGTCTACGCCAAAAAGTCCTTGCTGTATCCGGGTTTTAATCAACGTGAAGAGTGGTGGCGAGACATGCCAAAGGCAAGGCTGAGCGCAATGCGGATTACAAAACATATTGATATGTCCAATACCCAGTCATAGTTTGGGGAATTATGAGTGTAGAGGTCAAAAAGGCGCTTATTATGTATTTATTTAAGGACTGCAAAGACATCACTATACAAAATCAGGATATTCGAGATTAATGCTTAGATAATATCAGAAAACTTGGATATCATCGTGGAATATGTTCTCTATACCATAGACTCCCGCGTTGATTGAGTCGAGCGATAGCTTTATACCACCTTGCCAGAAAGTACGAGAATGCCGGATCTCGATCACTACCTGACCTGTTTTCCATCTTCCTCAGTCATATCCGCCACATCCGCACCCTGCATAGATGAGAACATCTCATGAATGCGCTTCATCGCCTCAGTACTAAGTGTCATTCACGGCCCATATCGGAGGCGGTAATCGCGACTTCCCTTCATTGTCTCCAAGTGACCGTCCTCAAGCTCTTTCTTCGTGTGTCTACCATCGGTAACCACCCACCAATCTCCTGTGTCAGGATTACGTTGCGGTTTGAAAAGGTCCTCAGCAATGGCATCATCAATAGATCTAAGACTCCAATCCCATACATCCTTCTCACTGTGAATTGGAGACTCTGATGGTATCCTCGAGTGACCCCAGTGAACTTCGACTTGGCGTGGTACCGCTCTCAAGAATTGAATGACATGCCCGACTAAGGAAGGTGACTCTTCCCAGCTTCCACCAAGCTCTTGTAGCTTATTTCCAAAGACGTCTTTAACCGCATACGGTACTGCACGTTCACTACTTTTAGTGATCTCATTTCCTTCAAGAAGCCCTAGTTGATTTTGCTATTGACCACCCGAAGATTACTTAGCCTGTGGGATCTTGTGAGATGATCAGGAAGCTCAAGCCAGATTGTAAGGTTCTATATGATATCACCCCGAAGTATGTGAGCAAATTGATATCCCAAAGGAGGAATAAGCTGTCGAGTAGCCATGAGGCCACCTGGCCTTCGGGAAAAAGATCTCATTGTATATACTGGGCCTTCCCTAGTTTGGTACCTGAAAGAGTCGGTGGTATTCAGGTCGAAGTCTTCGATGACCAAGCGAAATAAACGCTTCTTGCCGTAGAGGTCCATGATCTCGCGGTGGATTGTCGAACAAGTGGTCAGCAGTCCAAGAGGAAACGGCATTCGGAGTGGTAACGTAGAAGAAGGTTACTCCCCACTGTGCCTGGGATACACTTTTTGGAAGACCATGGGCTTTGCACAAGCGACTTCGATGAGCTCTGCATAGATTTGGTTGCGAATCTCAGCTGGGAGAGCAAGGAGTTCGTTTTTACGAATGCTGCTTCTATGCGAAATTGTCAGTACGACCTCAAGGATTTTCTCGACAGTCAACTTTTACGTACCGCTGCTGTTTAGAGAAATGCTGGTAATGAGAGTATGGCCTGTTTTGGGACGTTGCCTGGCGAGGTTTTGCTTTTGCTTTCGATACCACTTTTTGTGCTTTCTTGACAACCTCATTAGTTGCTCCGCCATTGAGCTCCTCTTGAAGCTTTCGCTTTCTAGTGAGAGGTGGCATGACTAGGAGAATGTTGGTCGTCGATTTTATTTATTTATCTGTAGAAATTGATGTAATCGTTGTGGGTGTGGGTGTGGTTGGAGTTGGAGTTGGAGTTGGAGCCGGAGCCCACAGGGTGTGAAAGGTCTCTTTTATACTAGCACAGTGTTTGTGAGCAATTTGGACCCTTGACTGGGAGAACGCAAATGGCTAAAGTCACGAGCCGATGGATATTACCGCTTAGATCAGGACAAGGTATGGCATGATTTAATCCGACTCCCTCTTGCCAATTGAGACTCGGATGTAGCTGGAATCCTTAAGGTCCATAAACTAAGTTACAAGCCTTAGAAAAGCTCTTTTATTTTACTTAGTACTAGAAGCTCTAGATATGTAAAGCGCTCACAGATGAAGTTTCTCTAGCTCAGAACCCAATAGAGCCTGTCCGAGACTCAGTTGGCACGGGGAGTGCAACGCTTGGCATTCGCAACCACACCGACGATGCTTTCGTAGCCTAATTCAATGAGAAATAAACGTGGCCATTCTTGAGGGGCATCTCCGCATCTGGTTTGCATCGTACATATTCCTTGGTGGTTAGATTGCGGAGAACCCAGCCGTTGGAGGACGAAGAGAACGCGGTATCGAATATGGACAGCAGTTCTTGGAGCATTTGGGTATGAGATACTGGTGAGCAGAGAGAAATTACGCTTTCGAAAGCTTTTTCCATTGTTGAGGATCCGTCTTTTTCTCGATGTTTGCATATTCAATCCTAGCTCGCTTATGGAAATTTATTGCGTCGCACAAGTTGCAACCACCCGGAATCATTTTGACGGTAGACATGGCTAGATCGTCTACGTTGAAGGACTGTGGAAGGGTTGTGAGATAGCTACCGACACAAGCGACTTCAAGCCCAGCCAACGGCGCGGCCTCGAGCCTCTTATTGTCATCGATATGCGCGAGGACGTAAGGCCATAACACTGGCGAGGAGCAACCCAGCGCAATGATGTCCTCATTTGCTAGAACTGAGTCCTCCAAGATCATGGCAATCAGCTCAGCAGGGAGAAACTCGATACAAGCGAGGGTCCCTGTGAGCGGAAAGGGACCTGCTCTCGGACGACACGAATTGCGAGAACTGCGTGTCGTCTCTGGTCTGGCAAGTTTGGACCATAAGCCCCAGCCCAGAGCTCCTCGAGTTCTGTCAATGGTAACCCTCTTCTTGTTTCGAGGTGCTAGCATTCGCCAGTGCTGTGGTCCTCGCTCATCATGAACGTTCCCTAGGGGGCACATCTCGACTTGGATTAAGAGTGATGTTAGAAAAATAGTTGAGTTGCAGTTCAGAATGAATGGTGCTTGACGGCGGAGTTGCTACCTAGAAAGCCTGACGCCCCTGGATTGATTGTACGACAGACCTTGCTGCGGTGTAACACAATTCGACAGAAATGACTAAGTGCACTGGAGATGTCATCGTGAACATTTGATATACTGCACAGCACACAATAGGTGCTGTGTATAGCCAGCTTCTCGGAGACTCTCTGCAAGCATCACAAAAAGTTCGACATACATTGCATGTCTCTTCAGATGGAGATGTGAACCCGTGCAAAGGAAACACTTGAGATGGATAAATTTACGCAATCAATCAAACGAGTACAGTACCCATTCTGTATTACTCCTCCAATTTCATGATAGCCGGACAAGATCTAGGAATTTTAAAAGGTTAGAACTATTTTAGTATACTAAATCTAGTTGATGACACAGACTCACCCGAATCATAAGTAAGTTTAATAGTGCTAGAAGTTGTAGGTATACGTAAATGGGTCTATCATAGTCAATTTGAAGCCTCTCAGTTAGGAAGCCGGCAACGACCTAGCCGGCTTCAGAAAAATTGGAGGGAGTATTGATGTATGATTAGAGCAGAAGTGTTGTTTGTCCGAAGAAAGTCGGGCTTCTCTGCTCAGGGGCAACCCATGCTCTACACTAGTCTCGATATGGACACGGCGTGTATCGTGTATAATCAGCAATCAGCTCAGCTTACGTTTGGCTTCTCAACCTCTTCGTGTTTCTAATCTAATCAAGTTCTCTCTTTACTCAGCCAGAATGGAGAAAGAACATATAAGGCGAGTGATTATAGTTGGAGCTGGAGTTACAGGGCTAACGCTCGCGAATGCTCTTGAGGTATCATGTCCCGAACTCAGCATGCTATCAAAAAACGAATTAACAATTTGCTAGCAAGCGGAGATTGATTTTGTTCTCTTAGAACGTAGGAGCGAAGTGGATCCACGTCATGGACAATCGATTGCAGCTGAACCGAATGGGTCTCGAGTAAAATGCTCTTACGAAATCTAACAGCATCAAATACTGAATATCAAGTAGATCCTCGATCAGCTTGGAATATTGGAGAAATGGCGTCCACTTGCAGTAAATCTCACAACCATTCTTCTTGGTATTAATCTCACATTCTTAAGCAACCAATACAATGGTGGCACGAACGAGATACAAAAGGCGAGATCTTGTTCAGAACAGATGGAATTCAACTTGGAGGTCTTGCGCGGTATGTTCCAGACTGCTATAAAGTTGCGGGACTCGAAATGTATACTGAATAGACTTACAGAACCGGATACGAACTAGGATTTGGTGATCGTGGAGACTACCTTGAAATCATAGGCGCCAATATTAAGGATCAGAGCAAAATACACTTGAACATGTCCATCACCTCAGTAGAAGAGTCCGACTCTGAAGTTACTGTAACCTGTGAAGATGGCTCAGTCTATCACGGCGATATCCTTGTCGGTGCAGATGGAGTTCGATCCAAAGTACGAGAAGAAATGTGGCGTCTCGCATCGTCAATGCACAAAGATCTTGTGGAACACGACCGAAAAGGTGCTTTGCTGCTATCCGAAAACACTCGCTAAACGCTAATACTCTATAGCCCTGTTCGCCGAGTACACGTGCCTCTTTGGTATTACAAAAACACCCGCTGGGCCATCACCAGGCGATTGTGACTATAGGTATGATAAGGGCCGAAGCTCTCTGATCTTTGCGGGTCCACATGGAAAGACCTATTACTTTATTTTCGAAGAGCTTGATAAAGTGCATCGCGGAAACGATATTCCCAAATTTACTAAAGAGGATGCCGTTAAGTATGCGCGAAAGCATTTGACAATGAAAATCAGACCAGACCTTACTTTTGCCGATTACTGGAAGGAAGCAGACAATCAAAATCTTGTCTCCGTTGAGGAAGGCGTCTTTAAGCTTTGGACATATGGTCGAATAGCTTGTGTGGGAGATGCTGCTCATAAAATGACCCCGAACATAGGAACCGGCGGAAATGCTGGGATTGAGAGCGCAGCAGCACTTGCTAATGTTATCAAACTAATATCCGACCAGTCAAAAGGAAAGCTCCTTACTCGCGAAGCGGTAGAGAAAAGTCTCAAGTCGTACCAGAATCGGCGCATGAAGAGGGCAAATTTCATGGTCAAAGGCGCTGGCGAGATTACTCGTATGCAGGCTGGAAAGACTGCTTCTCATCGTTTCTCTGCTATGATGGCACGAGTGATGCCAGGAGACTTCGTCGCCAACTTTCTGTCCGACTATTTCTGTGACTCCGTTATGCTGGTAAGTGGATCTTGGTCTCTTTGCAGAGTGCTATAGAGCAGTCTAACCCCCCCAGGACTATCTTCCGCCTCCAAAAGCGTCCCTGGAGGTACTTCAGCCTTTCAATTCAAGCCAAGGGGCGTCCCAGAAGGAGAAGAGGATGCAAAGAGCTTTCCTAGCCTTACCTTTCCTTGGGATTTTCTTTTTCATCAAAACAATCCTGGCCCCCGCGACAGTGATTCCCTTTATGATGCCATTCTTTCACGCGAAGCAAATCATCTGGGAGGGCGGATCTGCGCCCATTAGGACTCAATTCTATGGCATCAAGCAAATTGATGATCTGTAAGTTTTCTGAAATGTCGGCCACCGGCCTGACTCCCATTCTCACACTGTTTAGCTGGGCACCATTCAATACTTTTTTCACGCCAACGATATATGGCTACGATCCCATATCACGGGCGCAAACAATGACGTTCCTCACTGACCTGGGCGTCATCGTTGCCATCTGGGCATTTGAGTCTGTCAGGCGAGCCAACATCCTAACCTTTGCAAGGCTGTAAGTGCCTTCTGTACTCACCAGCTATTATATGCTAATCCCAGAACAGCCCTGTGCTATTTATGCTGCTTGGCCAGCTTCGCGGTATCGGAGTCCTCAGTCCCTTGTATTATTTTTTGTACTATACCTGCACCCCAATCGAGAAGTTCAAATCCAGCGACATGCGACTCGGAAGACGCAACTTTGCCGTAGTCCTACTGCCTGTACTATTGCTCATGTTTTACGGCCCCGGGTTTGCAATGTTCAATTGGCCGACGCTAGCTGGTCGTGAGGCATGGCTGTTCTTCTGGCAAATGTTTCCAGTCTGGATATCGCTTAGCACTTTCGTCCTTTCATATGTTGTGCCAGACACGACAGTTTCGGACCGGTTCACTGTGCCCGACCGTGATCTTCCGGCCATTCGTTATACCATATGCATTCTCTCAGCTCTTTCGGCTGCGGTATGGATATGGACGTGTCTGACCAAAGCTCCGCAGCTGAACGTCTTCGCCCTCTTGTTACCAGAGAGACTTCCTAACCAAAGTACCGACTTTGTATCATTTGCTCGAGAATTCCTTCGGGTTGATGCGCTGTCTTTATATGGGAATACCTTTTTATGGTTGGCTTATCTCTTCTGGGATTTGAAATACGCTGGAATGGTGGAGACGAGCTGGATAAGGCTCGGCTTGTATCTGACCTTGTCTACAATAGTTCTTGGGCCGGGAGCAACTGCTGGGTTGGGATGGCTTTGGCGAGAGAATGTGCTCGCAACTAGGAGGCATAAAGATGCTATTACCGTCGACAATTTGAGACGAAAAAGTGGTCTCGTTTCGGAAGTGGGCATGAAAGCGAGTGGTTAAGTTTGAGTTCCTGACTGTCTTGATATCTTGGTTATTCAACACTTTCGACCTAGGGTCCTTATGACATTACAAAACCGTACAAATTCAGGAACGATTACTTCACTGTTGCTTAACGAAAACAAGACTTGCGACATGCCCGTTCCTAATCCACTCACAACTAAAAACATGGTAAGTGCTAGATACCGTTCTCTGTGAGACCCAATAGCTATATTACCATCTTACACTACGTTCGTGAGCAATGATTTCTCTAGTGACGATGATGAAATTTATACGCTACGGATGATGATAATTTCATGTCCTCATCATGGTGCGCTACATCTGCTGTGGTGATCTTTTACTTGAAAGAACTGCAGATGTTATCGAAGAGATTGAAAGGAATGAATCGCTATCATATCCGTTTGACATTATTGCACTGTGTTGGGGGAAGCAAAGCCATGGCCTTTGGGTGACGAACCATCTTTTGTGGACTTTGCAGGTCTTCCTAGGAGGTGAAGTTTTGATTTATGTCAACTGTCTTCAATAATCTGTGATGAATAATATTGACCGTTTGCTGCCGTGGTTTGAACCTGCGGAGTCCTGGCCATCTCGAGACCGCGTTTGAAACGAGGCTTGCTTAGCTGCAGTCGGAAGAACTCTTTCCAGACAATTGCGATTTGGACTCAGGCCCGGACGAGGCACTGCAGTCACACAGAAAGTGTGATGTGACTATTTTGTCATTACGCTACCGAAATGTCAGTACCTTCGAGATCTATGCTATAATCATCCAGCCCGAAAAAAAAGGGTCTGGTAAAAAAGGGAATTATCTACATGACAAATACCAACTCCATGAGCGAAAAAACCAAGCCGCTCCATACTAAGTGCAAATAGGTTTTTACATGAACAACATTGCAACCGCAACGACGGCGAACATCCATCCAACACTGGCCCGCGAACCGGCACTGGTGGTGACTTGCTGTGGTCCTCCAGTGCTAGTACTTGTACCATTCTGCAGGCCGAAAGATGTTTGTGCGGGATTGGTGGTGCCATCGGTTGCTTGTGTGGCAAGAGTGGTAGCTGTGTTGCTTCCCTCTGTAGCAGCAGCACCGTTACCACTGTTTCCGCCGGCATTGATAGTATATGTAGGTACTGTAGCATTTGATGGCGCACCCTGAGCGACGATGCCACCGTTCCCACTGTTGGTTGAGTTGGATGCTGCTCCAAGACCTGTTGGCATGCTTCCACCTGGCATACCACTTCCGAGCTTGATGGAAACGGTTGCTGGAGTGGCACCTTCACCGTAAATACCGCCGGATGCAGCCGCTGCGGCCGTTTCTCCGGAGTTCGTTCCTGTGACTGTGCTGCATGGTTCGCTGGGGACGGCGCCGCTTCCTGATGCTGCCGCCGCGCCGTTGTTACCACCATTAGCACCGCTACCGCCCAGATTGACAGAATAAGTTGGAAGAAGTCCAGAAGCTACACCGGAAGCTTGCCCTGAACCCGAACCGGAGCTGCCAGAGTATGGAACATCTCCTGGTCCCGTGGTGGAGTTGGATTTGGATGACTCTGGTGCACCGATGGGAGCCGGAGCCGCGCCGATAGGGGCCGGAGCTACGCCGCCTTCAATCTTGATGCTCTGCCATGATCCAGATTGATCGCCAAAAGCGTACGATGCACCGGGGTTGTAATTCACGAGTCTAACGCTCTGCACCATCATGGAGAATGGTCCCTTACTGAAATCGGCCAAACCACCGGCCCACTCAATGGTACCAGGAGAGTTTCCTGGGGCTCCAGCGACCCAATTGCCAATACGAATATTCATTGGAGTTTGTGGGTAGTTTTGGCCTCCGTTTGCATCGGCGAAATTGAGTGTGCGAATGGGAGCGTCGTTGATGAGCCATGTGGTGCTCTCGGCAGTCCAGTTCACGGCGTATTTGGTAAAGGTAGCTTCTGGAGCTGAGACGGGGTGGAATTGGCCTCGGTCATAGGTTGTGGTGTTGCCTTTCCCGAAATAGTTAGACTGCGATCGTACAGTATCGCTTCCGATCCATTCCTATGATAACTTTAGTATACTATCACTGTCACGTTTGGAAGAACAACATACCCAGTCAATCTCATCGAGGTCATCCGATTGCATGACAAAGCTGCTCACGATGCCAGCTCCTGGAGCGCTCTTCATGACAACCTCTGCATAGCCAAAAAACATGTAGAAATTGCTCTGGATGGTAGGACCGTCACCGATTTTCTCGATTTTGAATTCAGCTCCATCGGTAACAGGCTTTACAACACCAGACGTGGTTGTCCACTCTTTGAAGGACTCTGCACCTTTTCTGAAATCGACAGAGTATTCTTGGGTGAGACCAGGTTTTGATGGGCAACCAGCTGTAGAGAGTTAGCTTAGGACTATTGTGATCAAATCTCAGTAATGGGTTTTCACTTACTTTTCTTCGTTGGGTCACAATCGGAAAATGTTTGAGCGAGAGATGTGGGAATGGCAGCCAAGGCTAGCGCCAGGGAAAGTGTGTTGATATATCGCATAATGAGCAAGATCAGTCGCTATGCAATTATCGTAATGTGTAATGAACAGTGAGCATTCAAGTATCTATGAGTGGGTTGGATTGTGTGTCTATATCTGCGGTTTCAAAATGCAGAGGCTGAATGGAACGTGAATGTGCGACACAAGGAGGTTAAGAAGCCGGTTCCACCAGATTTCAAAAACCAGAATGAAAGAGAGAAAAGAATGACTTTATCGACAAGAATAAGGCTATGCACGGCAAGAGCGAGAGTGCAACAAAGAAAGAGTGTGGGTTTGTGAATGGAACAATCGAAGGGAAGATAAGAATTAAAAGAGGAAACACCGGGAAGGGAGAAAGGAAAGAAGAAGTAGGAGAACAAAGGCAATTCACCGAGTTGATCACCACGCGCGTCAGCGGAGATGAGATTATGTGCCATCTGATTCGATTATTGCAGCCTAGTGTACCTGACCTTCCTTCCACAATAGGAGAGTCCCCAGCAAATGAGAAAGGGGAGGCTCTCTCCGCAGCGCAAAAAGAGCAAAAATGTTGTTCGGAGCCCCAGATTTCTGAAACTGCCTCCGGTGCTTCAACCACCCTCCCGGCCACCAATAGGAATGCGGCTCGTCATGCAGGAACACAAAACGCCAGGGCTTAGTAGGTTGTTGGACAGGGGTTAAGAGGACTTCAGTTGACGACAGCGCCCGGAGTCAAGCGCCCTTGGGCATGTTTCTCTAACAGACGCCCCTTCAATTCATGTTAGTTTGGCTGAGCCTTGTGGTGGTGAGATTACGATGGGTCAACTTTTGCGGGCCATGTGTCATGGCCAGCCGCCCACAAACTCAAAAAGCATTCCTTTCGTTGCTTCGGAAAACTGTTTGCCGTGTATGTTCTTGGTGTTTGGAACAACAGTGAACACAGGGCCTTGGTGGTCTTGTGCTGAAGCTGTCAAAAATAGAAGACAGCTGAGTTGGCTATATTAGTGGATACTCACATGTTAATACGGATGATATTACCTTCCCGTGACCGCGCAGGGCATTTTCCAAGTCCGGTTCCCGTAACACTCCTCTAATTTTTCACATTTCTACAAGGCCTCTGCGACTCAGCCACACCCGCGAGCGATTCTGGTTGACAGCGGGAAGGCTGAAATTCCCGCGATAGCGTTGCTTTGGGGGTTGGTTCGTGCGACGACAACAACGACCATAACTCTTTCCATCCTATTATACCTAGCAACTCACGTCGAAAGAAAATCCAGTCACTCGATAATTTTTTTCTTCTCAACCCCACAAAGAAATTTCGTAGTCGCATCTCCTGAAACAAATTGTGTCAAATGGCTGATACTGACACAGCGACTTACGTATGTGGCGCGGCTACTCCGACATGCGGGTCTGTTTGATTCAACTACACAAAATGAAAGCGGGAGAAACATTCATGCTAAACTTTTGATGTTCACTGACAGGAACTTGGTGTAAACTGATTTACGAAACAATATTTACGCAGTCCACTGCGATTTCCCGTTTGTGAACACCAAGCAGGAACGCCAAGGATCATCTTTTATATGGATGAGCCACGGTGATGAGTAGTTGTGGCAACATACGTTCAAAAGGTATAGGCTTTGCGCTTTGTTTTCTTGCCCCGTAACGGCAAAGCAATGTGTTTTGTTCGGCTCGTAGGGTATTATATCAAAAGGACTTTCCCACATGTAGACACTTCTGTTGCGCTCTCCTCACGAACGCGCTAGTGGGGGAGCAAAATTTTGTACAGAGGTATTTCTTAGTTATAGGTACGGATAGCCACTTAGTAGTCACTCTCATTCGCTATTCTCCTTCCCCTCTTTAATCTCATATTTCCATCCCATTCCATCATCTCAATCATACTTCGGCGCCCCAAAGGCATCCTTATCAACCCAAGCCCCATTCCCACCAACCGCGAAAGTCAAAACCTTGGGATAAGAATCGTACACGGCACCGCACTGATCGGGGCCTCCATCCGCGCATACATCATCGTATGGGAATGCGTAGCCCCGTCCATCGAGGAGTTGTTCGTGCAGGATGCGTGCGTAGTCTGTGATGAGAAGGTGAGCATATATTGTAGAGAAGATGGGCTACGGGATAAGGAAAGAAATAGAGAGGGAAGAGGAGAGGAGAGAGGAGAGTAGAGTAAAGCAAAGGAGAGCAAGCGGAGAGGGAAAGTACATACGATTGCAAATAGCCCCCTTATAAAACGACCCAGGCCCAAGCGGATCAGGAGTCACACCAGCCGACAGCAGCGTCCCCCTATTGAACCCGGCACAAAGCCTCGGCGTAACAGCCAACTGCAAAGGAACACTATCCCCAAAAACCCCACTACTACAACTAAAAATATCCTTCGAACTCGGTTTCCCGTACTTGACCCCCTCCCCAAAATCCATCTCATCATCGGCCCCATTATCGGGTGACCCATTCGTGATCGTCCTCCCCTGCACGGTACGCCATTGTGCTTGCGTATTTACGTTCAAGGGACGTGTACTGTATTCCTCGAAAACGGCGTCGACGTAATTGCGGAAGTAATTGGCGAAGAGGGTCGGGTCGCCTACGATGCCGTTGTTGGGGGAGAGGACGCGGAAGGGGCGGCCAGCGGAATTGTTGATTATGAGTCTTTCCCATGGTTGGCCGTCTTTTGCGGATTGGGCTTTCAAGCCGCGGCAAACGTTGTCGAAGCCGTTGAGTGCCATGCCGGATACTCTGTCTATCCTTCCCTCCACCGTCTCTACTTCGCAAGACATAGGCAATGATACAAAATCCACGTAGGAGATATTTGCAAAGACCTGATAGTCATTGAACGTCAACTCCGCAAAAGCCCAACACACATCAGCGTTGGCATCGCTTCTGTTGGTACAACTCGGTTCCACGAGTGCAGGTCCCGGATTGAGGAAGAATTTCAACTTGTTGTTGACGGAGAAGTAGACCCTCGCTCCTGCTATATGGGGGATTTCAGCGAAGATGGTGGAGTTTGGTGGGCCGAGACGGATGGATATGTCGTGGTTGAGTGGTTGCACCGTTACGTTACCTGGTGGAGAGATGGGGTAGTAAGGTGTTACACCGTCGGAGGACATGAGGAGGAGGTGGTTGGAGCGGTCGATTGCGTAGCCGGTTATGTACGCGTAGACTACATTTGATGTTGTGGCGTTTTTCAAACCGACTGTTAGGGTTGACTTGGTCGTCATGTTGAAGAAGAGCTAAGAGTTTAGAGAGGGTAAGTGCTCCGAAATTGACGGTTCGGATGTGATTGAAGTAGGCCGAGCTGAGTCTGTTGGAGATGTGGTTGGCTGAAGGGCCAAAGCTATGAGTTGTGTACTTGTAAGTTGCAGAACCGCTGAGAATGAAAATGTAGTAAAGGTTATCGTGTTTGTAGAATATGATTGTAAAAGTTTGTGTGAAGAGGTGTGTTGTTGTAGGAGAAGAAGAGATCGGATGGAGACGCGGAAATGTTGCTGCAGCGGATCTTCGTCATAAACACAAAGAGAAGGCCGGGAAAGGACGATGCGCAGAAATTAATCCCAAATGCAGGAGCAACGAAGAGGTTCGCATCATAGATGGTTGGAAAGCAGAACCACGGGACATGAGAAGGAAAGCGCACGTCGAAATGGACACCCTTGGGATCGGAAGAGCCCGATGGAAAACAGCGCGTGGACAAGAAGAAAAGTGGTGACAGACGTAACAACATAGACCACGGGACTGGTAAAGCCAGTAAAGGAGCACCAAAGCATAGTATGGCAAATCTATACCACCATACATCATCTTCAGTACTTTTGACGCCCTTGAACGCCAAAAGTAATGCACCGGATCTCAGTCATACCTCTAGCAATTGCTGCGTCCCACGTCCTCATTGAAACCCGCACTTATAATCTAAGAGCTCTCGCCCGGAAGCAGATTACTCCTAACCGCAAACATCTTTCCACTAACCCCAGCCGTAAACCCATCAACCTGTCTAGCATACTGCTCCACCTGCCTCGAATTAAGCAGAATCTCAAGTCTACTCGGCTCCGTGGGCAACTTGAACAATTTAACCCACTCATCTTCCGGAAGCGGTGTCTGTTTTGCAGCAACCCTAGCTCCATTCTCTGCTTTCCTCTTAGTCTGCCATGCTGTGATTTTGGCTTGTTCTCTCGCCAAGGATCGCTGGTAGTACTGATGGTTGTTGAGTTCGGTGTGGTGGGTTTCTATTGAGTCGAGGAGGAGGTCGCATGTCTTTTCTAAGAAGGGGTCTATGCTGAGATCGAGGGTGTCGTAGTTTGGGCAGAGGGATGGTAGGGTCAGTTCTGGGTTTGAACGGAGAGATTTGATGGTGCTTGGGAGGGTGAGTTCCTCGGTGGAGGGCTGGGACGGGATCTGGTGGAGTAGAGAAGTCAAGAGGTGGGAGTTGTGGATTGTGAGTGGTAGTTCGACGAGGATGTCTTGGTATCGAAGACTGCTCTTCTGGATCCTGTAGAGTATTCCTGTTAGTATATATCATCTTGAAGTCCATTGCAAGAGAAAAAGAAAGAGCAAGACTCACGCCTCAACCGTAAACTTCCCCTCCTTATACGCCTTCACAAACCCCTCGCTCAACCTATATGCCCTAAGACTCAATCCCCCAACAGCACTCCTCGCCGTATCAAACACCAACCCAACACACCTACTTCCCGCACCAACGCCCTCCTCCCTCTGCCAGAAGAACTGATTCTCAATCGTATTCAAATTGACAAAATTGCCCATAGACGTAGAAGTATACCATCCCACACCATTAGCATCGACATTAACCTCCCTCAACAATTTAATCATCTCATTTTGATAGGTTGTATTGGATTTTGCGCGCGGTGCTGCGGCGGCATGGTTGTCGTTTTTGTTGGATTGGTGTTGGTTGTGGTCGTCGGTGGAGGTGTTGGTGGGGGCGTCAACGGTGGGGAAGGGGAAGGAGTTTGTTATTTGGAGGGTTGAGTTTACGTCCATGCCTACTAGGAAACCTGTTGCTGTTGTTGGGTGGGTGGATGTGCAGTGTTTTATTAGTTTCATCACGACCTATATATCTCGTTGTTAGAGAGGCTTGGAATGACGCAAATGACAGGATAATCTCTACTTACAAGCGCTTCGACTTGCACGGATTTGAGAGCTGCGTCCGCCATGATTGCGATATTCGTCGTTGGAGATTTGTGTGTGGTGTAGGAGGACTTGTCGCGCTGAATGATGATGTTGAAGGTGGAGTTCGTGGTGGGGCGTCGAAATTTCAGTAAGCGAGCCACCACTGATTTTTGAGGTGTGGCGCAGACGGAATTTGATAGAGGTGGAAGGGTTGATCTTGAGTAGCAATAGGAGGAAATTGATTTTAGCCATAGAGAACGTGGCATAAGACAGATGAATCAAAACGAATTGCATGGAAAGCATCCATATTTGTTGGCGTCGAGAGCGGAGCATGGCTAACACATTCAATTGGTATTTTCAGAACAGCATGAAAACAGACAGAACTCCCCACCCATCCATCATATAAACGTTAAACTCATACTAAGAAACGCGCCCGTGAACATCGCATCAAGAGTACCTCATCACAGTTGCATCTGACTCCCCCCACCCGCAACCACAGGTCCCTCCTGCACGGCCCCAAACTCCTCTTCGATCTCCTCACTACTCTCCTCGTCCTCCAAAAACCCCACACCCTCCACACCAAATTTCCTCAGCCCCTTCACAGTTTCCTCCCTTCTCTCCTCCTGCCACCTCATCAACGCAGCAGCAGCATGAACCCTGAACCCAAAAATCTTAGGTTCATACCGTCGCATACTCTTAGCAGGTTGCACATTCGGATATACTTGAAAGAGGATATTGTGGAAAGACGTGCCAAAGTAGGCGCCATCGATAGAAGCGTGACGGGTTGATTTGGGGTTGTAGAGATCTTCGCATTTGGCGCAGTAGAGTTTTACGGCGGAGTGGGTAGGGGTGTCGTGTTGGCCCATTGGGAGGAGGGCTTGTTGGCTGCACATCACGCGTGGGCATTTGCCGAATTCTGATTTTTTGTATTTATCCAGCTATATCGATTGTTAGCATTGATATGCAATGGAGAAAAGCAATAGACGAACCATTTTGGAAAGACCTCGTGTTGTAACAATGTACCTTGCGTGAACTAGTCCGTACAAATGCCTCGCAGACTTCTCAATCTGCTCCCGTTGATCATCATCGCAGTCCAGGTCGAAGACATCGGTAACGAGATCAAGCGCATACTGGTAGTACTGCACTTCCGTATTCAGTCCCGTCAAGTTGAATCGATCAGTCAGGTAATCCTCATCAATCTCGCAAAAATACTCGTTTCCCCGAGATGAGATAAACTATTGTTCAAAAATTAGCAAAGCTGTTTGAAATAGTGGTACCGCGTGCAAAAGGGTAGCGAGTTGAAAATGACAGATGAGCGAAAGATAGCAAAACGCGAACATGTTGAACCCGGTGCCATATGTCCAAAGGAGGGATCCCAGGACGCGCCATGATCTTTGCAACCAGGTCTTCCACTTCCTCAAGTGGCGTTGAAGCAGGCGGAAATATTCGGCGATGATAAAGGAATTCTCTTGCAAGATTATTCCGCAAGAGTGTGGTAGAAGCGCTCGACATGTAGGGCTGTACACATCGGTCTTGTCTTTCTCCAGTGGGTTGAGCTGTCTATTATTCTTTGCAAACCCCGACAGATACATCTGATTGCTTGAGTCTGTAGACGATTCCTCCCTCCCAACCAGGCGTTCAATTGCGGGAAGCAGCAACCAAATACTCAGAGTCTTGTCGGGAAAGGAGCATCCCACAATGGCCAGCTACGACTGAAAGAAATAACACAGACAAGTTGTAAGGAGACCAGCAAGTAGATACTTCCTCACGTCCAGCGCGAAAACAGGAGTATTCCCACCGTCTACAAAATGATAATTTAAAATGACTTTTGGGGTCCTCTTAACGAAATTACGTGATTGAAAGAAGGCATGATAATGTGACAAGAATTGACGACGAAGTGGAACCACATACCCAATCCCTCCAATAACTAGTATAATCACTATCAGTCTCCGTCCCGAATTCATCCATCGTGAAAGATGCCCACACCAGAACTCAGGCACTCTGTGTGTGCCCTCTAACGTCGTTCCGTTCCCGCTGATGCCAACGTCAATGATTTTAGCAGAATGGGAATGATTGAGATTGAAGATGAAGAAAAGAAGACTGGAAGTGGATTCGGGCTGATGAGGTTTTATTATAGCCGCTCTCGTGCGGGTGTTGAAGTCGGCGGTGTTGTTGCGGCGATCGCGCTATTACCTCTATTTCCGGTACCAGATTTTCGCGCTGGAGGTGAAGTTATGGGTATGCCCCGAGATGACGGCTGTAGGAGAAGAATTGGAGGATATTTTACGATCTTTTTAAGAACTGTTTGAGTCGTAATGTATTATCGACAGCGCCTACGTATGTCGCAGGCTGCACACAGGCCTAAATAGGCCAGAGTATTGTAACAACTCCTACCCACTGCCTCAATCTAGTCCTACAAACTCTCGCTCTAAACACATGGACGCCACTATGCTATGATACACTTATACATTCCCGTCTATAACCAGCCAAGCCATATATGCAAAACACAGACCAGTATATATTAACGCTTCACACCGCAGACAAGAGCCTACAAAAGCGCCCATGCAGACCAATTCTCTTTTAAGACGTTGAGACAAACTCGTCTTCTTTCGAAGAAGTCGACCGGAGACTCTTAGGATCCAGCACAAACTTCCGCATTCGTTCCGCAATACGCAGATCAATCACCATTGGGTCAATCCACACACTTTCCTTAGTAGGATCATGGTTCTTTCTAACAGATTTATGCCATTCCGGTTCTTCTTCTTTCAACAAGACCTCTTGTTCCCAATGCGAACTATCTTGGGGCTCTCGGGTATCCTCTCCAGTGAACTTTGAAGAAGGTGACATGTCATCCGCGGCCGTGGAAGCTGGACTCAATTCGTGGGATCCAGTTCCTGCTCTGCGTTCATAATTCCCATACACACCAAAACAAGCGGCAGCTACTTGTCGGCCTATTTCCTCGGCGACGTAGCGTTTTGTTAAATAACGATATATCCTTATATGCGTGTTTTTGAATCCTAAAATATGAGGGACGGGTATAGCGATCGAAGGTTCGAATGATGGGGGTATATTTGGAGAAAGTGTTGCGGAAGGATAATCAGACGTGGAGATGAAAGGCGGTGGTTGCGGTGGCTTTTTAGGTTTAGAAGATTCTTCCTCTTTTGGTTTCTCTGGTTGTTCAGGGTTCGAGGAGGGAGTTGCGGACGGTGATGCATCGTCTATGGAGGATGAAGCATCGTCTTGAGGCGATTGAGTGGTTGTAGATGAGGTAAATTCCGAGGAAGGTGGTGTAGTGGTGTGCGGAAGGTGCTGTATCACTTGCTCTGCAGCAAAGCTGGGAATTGAACCGATGTCGTGCGGTCTCTCCGTATGCGGAACGTCTCCATTAGGCGCACTCGTCCCAACCTTACCCGCCTGATCCACCCCTTCCACCACTTTCGGAGCATCCAAGGGGCCAAGCCATCCCTCATGTAGGCCCCTGATGTACTCCTTCCACGTATTCCTCCCAATAACAATATCCCCCTTCACGCCCTCCTCGACTTTTACACCCATCCCCTGCCTGATATTGTCAATCTGCACCTCCAGATCATCCTCTTCGAGCGGCGTCTCACTCTTTTCCCCTTTCTTCTTCCTCAATTTCCGTATCCTCTCTGCCAGCCCAGCTCTCACATCACCCTCCTTCCTCCCCTCAACAGCATCCCAATCCAAGCCGCTCGCGACCAATATCGGGGCCACATATTCGTGGTAGTGTTCTCGAGCTGTCAAAAGGCCATCTGAGGGAGGTGCAGAGAGGAATATTGTGAGTTTTCGGGGCATTTGGTTTGGTGCTAGGGGTTCAAGTGCAAGACGTTTTACTGAATCAACCCATTTCTTCTGGATGCGCTTCTTTTGTTGCCGATCATATACAACGAGCCCGGTCCAGGTGGAGACTATAGAGAGGAATATCATCCAATTGCGAGAGGGAAGCTTCTTGCCAAAGTTTTTGGGCAGGCCTATGGTAGAGATGTCAGTTGATGCTATATTTTGAATTGTTCGTTGTGAAAGTTTGAGATGAATATGTATTGCATTGCGGAGAAGTTATAGTTGAACTATGGGAAGCCAGTACTCCAGCTCATCAATCGCTCTCACATATATAAAAGATACAGATATCGCAATGCGATATTTCAACTCATTTCAGGAGTAAGAACATAAATGACATGAATAAAATGTACTAACCCATCATTCGAAAGACAGGATTGCCCTCTGATGCCATTTTCGCAGCATTTGATATAGGTGGGCCAAGAGCAGCAGGCTTCGGTGCCGCCGCATCAACTTTAGGTGGATCGGCCATGTTGTTTGCGCCGAATCCCAAAAAAAAAACCTTTGGATTCGAGTTCACGATCTTGGGAAATTATTCAGGCATGAGTTGTGGCGGCCTGAGGTGTCAGTGCACAGGGTCTTCGTGAATTCACCGCGCAGGCGACAGACCTCGCTTCCTCACCAAAATAGCCAACTTTGACACCGTCTACCACCACCACCTATGATTATTATTTGATAATATTTTAGGTGTACATAGCTATACTATAGGCTAGAACGCCCTAGCAGCCTGCAGCTTAATAGAGCTAATCTAGATATCTAAAATTCGCGGTAAAGTTTTACTCTAACTAACTGGATTAAAGTGGTCTTAGAATTTGCCGGTCGCTAGGCATGCGCTCCATTCATCTCCTATAGCCGGCCTTATCGTGATCCAGGCCGGCTCTTCGTGCCTGAAAAGTTTCCTTATCAGGCTACTGGTTGGACTAAACATAAGTGCAGACGCGTATGCCTGGAGAGGATTATTTTCGATAGCTACTTTGTGATACAGAATAAATCGACGCGCATCATGGACAAGCTTAAGGAGTTCGGGTGCATCTGCTCTGACCTATACTATATTAGCACAAATCGCGCACGGAACTCGAGGACGTTTACTTTAAGGAGAGCTTCGAGTTTTTCTACTGACACTACCCCTTCTGACATGCTTTTGCAAAGGCTGAGGGCCTCAAGCCAGTATAGATATTTCTCTTTGATAAACACTTCTACTGTGCCTCCAGCTTGGAGGTCGCCATGGTAAGGATCAGCGCCGCTCTTAGTAAACCAGTCCGACAGGTGATCGATCCAGAAAACACATGCGTATCGTGACTTCGCCAATGGATCCGACTCCGGCTTCTTAACCTTATCAATAGGGTATCCCAACGCACGTAAGCTATACATGTCCCGTTGCAGCGTGGGAGACAGCGTCCGTAGGGATTTTGACATGATCGAGTAGTGCATCTCTGCTAATCCAGCAGGGAAAATCTCGTCGGACGCCTCTTTCAAGAGATAGTCTTTTGCCGACTGATGGACGATGGAGATGATGCGTTCTTGTACAATGAGGAAAGAGCCACAAAGTCTTATAATCTCCTCAAGAGCCTTGTAATTTCTAGAACTTCGGGGAGGCATGTCGACAAGAGATGGTAACTCGTCCAATGTGATGGGTCGAAGCACCGTCAAAACAGTGGCCAGTATGCTTTTGCAGAGCTCAGTATGTTTTAAGTTGTAAAATTGGTCCAGCATCCTTTTATACAGGGAATCAAGTCCAGGTGGAAATGCCCGGACAACTTCTTCAGCATCCCATTCAGAAACATCAGCAAGTTCCTTGCAGACTAAGGCCACAAAAAGAAAAGTGCCGTTTGCATTTAGCAACAGGTGTTGATAAACAGCGTCTTGCACGTCGCTGCCATACTCATTTCGTTTCGTTAGCCAATTCACCTGAAACTGGATGAATGTCGCGACAGCAGCAGAAATGGATTGTGCGTTAAGCTCCAGGCACAACCTAACCTTTTGGGTTACAGTGTCAAGATCTCTTGCAATACTCGGCCAATTCCGACCAGAGACTATCCACTTAACACAAGGAGATTGAGACGAGACATTTACAACGAATGTTAATAGTTCAGGTAAGTCTACTAAGCATTCGTCGAGCGCATCGATGAGTATATAGGCGCTATCCAAGCGCGGATCTTGCAAGATATTGGTAAGTATCTCAGATAAGGCGATCCAAGCGTTCGCATCCTCAAAGATTGCTTTACCGGTGTGATCGTACTTCGTACGTAAATGCGAAGCAAGGGATGGCTGCTGCTTCACAAGCATGTATATTAAACCTCGAAGTACAGCCGTAGCGTTATCGATTTGCGAGTTGGTGGCCTGGCAGAAAAAGTAGGATAAAAGCGCGGTTTTGGCAATCGACTTGCTTAGCTCGTTGATGATACCGCAGAGTAGCATTGTCTTGCCTTTTCCGGTATCGCCGTTGATCCATAGCAATCGGCTTTCTTGGTCACTGCGCCATTGTTGAAAGTTAGGATTTTCGAGAATCCACCGATATGCATCCCTAAGCAATCCACCCTTAGCTTTCTCAATACGCTTCTTGTCGTCGCGGGGATCAGTAAGGTGTAGGTCTTGGATACACTTCTCTAGCTTATAGATTTCATTTTCGAGTCGTTCGAATGCATTCACTTTGCCTTCGCCATAACGAAGAGGCAAGTCCACGTTGAAAATACCGAGTAATGAGTACGCTAGATCTTCATCATACCTAGTCTTACGTAGTTCGACCCATCGAAACCGTTCAGTAACACTAAATTGAGACAGATGACCTCCTTGAAGTGCTATTCTTGGAAGACCCGTTATTAAATGAATCTCTTCCTCGAGAGACAGCTTGTCACCAAGTTGGCGGCCCTCTCTAGAGAAGAACTCCACTGAAGCAGGCGCGAGGAGCTCTTGAAGTGTCCATCCCCGGGTAAACCATCGACTCTTTCGAAAAGCCTGTTTCCATACAGGCTCCTGAGGCTCCTTAGGCACCGGTATCTGATTGTTCCATATGCTCTTCCAGATGATACTTTTGCTCTTCCAAATATTCTGTGCCCGCGTATTTTCGATTATGACATCCGCCAAGTAGACGTAGCACTTCACGGCCCGTCTGTACCAATAGAACATGGATGCAATGGCCTCCTGAAGCTCCGCTGGGTTCGATTTGTTGATACAGCATGTGTCAACCCAAAAGTACTGGAGACTATCGTGAGCTGCTCTTTCTCCGCAGAAACGGATTTTAGCATAACCAGCCTTGCCCTTTCCAATGCCAGCCCGAAGCTCGTCATATGTGACTTCCTGGCCTGCCGTCCATGTATGAGAGAGTATGGCGTACGAAGGAAGGTCGTTGGTACGAAAGGTGACAAGCTCAAAGCCATCGCTGTCCGGCTTGTATTGCAGAAGGCGCATTATGACGAGTGTATAGGTCCGAATGAAGGGGACATAGAGGAGTTTCGGTAGTGGCGCACAAATCGCAATGGTCGGGCAGGAAACGCTATGCGTGCTTCTGTGAGGTACTCTAGACCGGGAAGGTCTTCGCTGGATACCTGTGTCATATCATGGTATGCTGTTCGTTTGCACGTTGAGGCTCAGTGCATTGGGGCAGTGTAGCCTGCGCCCAAGATATTTAGGCGACAGTCGAGCGAATGTCGACACGAGTCATGCTCAGAACGAAACTTCCGCCTTGGGGCCTGGCTCTGCTGTACACAGGGTGTGCAGGAATTTAGCGCGCAGGCCCTTGGCATGTAAACAAACACCTTTCATCTCAACATTATATATTAATTATGGCACCAACCAC
>MU007126.1:0-91541 GCA_010583015.1 Tothia fuscella
CCTCTATTGGAAGCAGGGCAAGATGGACGAGGCCGAGAAGATGTACTCGAGAGCTCTTGTGGGATACGAAATAGTTTTCGGGCGTGATCATCCACGCAGTCAGGCTCTTAGAGAGAAACTTAAGACCTTAGACACTGAAGTAGCGAGTGATGTCTTAATCGACACAGGGACGAGTTTAAAATGGAGGTCTGAAGAGCAGCTGTCGCCTGTAATTTACAGCGAGACTTCTTCAAGCTCGAAACGGTACAGGTTACTAAGAAAGTTCGGCTTAAGGTAGCAGGCGGATAGATTGTTAACCACTTTATACGTTGTATTATTATATTATATTTCGCTTCTTATCTCTATTCCATAGAGGGTCAAGGGAGACTTGTACTTATATAGTCGTCTTTTTTGCCACTTGGATTCTAGCTTCTTCAGCTGCAGTGCGCTAGCAGGGAGGATGCCGACCCGCACTGGCTGTACCCTTGTGGAGGGCCAATTATCTTTTAAGGCTTGTGCAAGTAAGCTCCCCAACTCAGTCTGTCCTCTCTTTCTGCTTAAAAAGCGGGCCGCGACAAGTCAGCGTGACTTGTTCGGAGGCGTAAGTCGCGCAGTAGCCTAGTATTGCCGCCTTAACACCTTAAAGCCCTGGCACAGTGGTACCTGGGCGGGCCTTTCGCGGTTGTATTCCGTCATCGACATGCATCAGCCACAAGAACCTAATTCGGTAAGCTGGTCTTGTTCGGAGCAGGTACCCTGCTCCTTAACACATCACATTTGTGCCCGATGGAACGAAGCATTAAATTACCACTTTTAACAGTAACTACTGGCAATATCCTATCTCAACGCTCGGAATATACTTAATAGAGGTTTATCTATAATATAAGTGATTTTTACTATAGTTCGCCTCTTATTTGTTGTGTACGAAGCTGTTGAAGTAAACACTACACTTGTAGGTAAGAGCAGATCGTAGTACTGTAGACTGTAGAGGAGAGATTATAGAAAATTTACAAGGCCAAAATGAAGCGCATGCTTTATTATCTCTAAACCGAGATTATCTATACTGTTAGTCCTCCGCGCAAGTTATTGTGTTAGATAACAAAATTCTTGTCCGATCACGTACGGTGTCCGGTGACGCACGGACAGATGTTAGTAGTTAACATGAACTCACATCAAGATTAGGAAACAATGTGATTTTTGTCATTTGTGATTGAAGTGCCTGAAAAACACAAATGCAAATGCCTAGCTTTGATGCCTATAAGAGGCTTAGCTACAGAATGTACCGCCATGTACGCCCATCAAATGCTATCATGAGCCCATATAGCCGGAAAGCTATCTATCATGATCCGTGTACTGAAACCGGGGTATCATATGCTCAAGTTTTTGTATGCCTTCATTCCCATACCGCCATCCCCGTCACAAATTGTGAAAATTCAAAATAACTCCAAACATCTGCTTGTAGTAAGGCTTCTCATAATGCCTGCATCGATAAAGTAGCCTCCTCATCAAGTGTCGGATGTGTATGCAAATCGTAGAAAACATAAGGGACTGATCGAAGGTGAAAATCTAGTTATTACAGTTGTTTATGTGAACGAGTGAATGAGTGCTGTTCGAAAGGCTCCTCGATAATCCACGAGTTGGCAAAGACTGTTGTTGATACCGGAAAGAGTGACAGTGGAGACGTGAAAGCGCTGATGAGCCAGACTCGAGTGTAAAAAGTATGCACAAGAAAAGAAAGCTATGCAGAATTGAAAGAGCAATGCGCTAGGTGATCCGAGATTGGAATCTTGAATTGAAGACATGCCGGCGTTGCGAATGTGGTGGTTGAAAGAAGTGTCGCATGAGATATGGAGCAACAATGCGGTCAAGTCGTGTGATTCAGGAAGAAAAGCGTGCGAGATGTGTTGAGTTCAGCGAAACTTGGCTCCAGTTGGACGACCCCTAATCATCCTCGTCGCAGTCGCGGTGCGAGTGACTATGAGTGTTGTGGCCTTTGTCTGGATAGTGAACCCGCCGGATGGACGAGGAGCAAAGACACCTGCGCTTGAACGTGGGAACGGCGGCTGGGATGGAGCTGGGGGCTGCGCTGGCGAAGATGGAAGCTGCGAGGGTGACGCGGGAGGCTGCGCAGGTGACTCCTTTGGTGATGCCGGAGGCTGCACAGGTGAAGCTGGAGGCTGCGCCGGCGAAGATGGAGATTGAGTGAAGTTGCCACTGTTGTTGGGTCCATAATAAGCAGTGTCTGCTGGGATAGTGACGTTGGCAGCGCGTTCCTTGAAGTCGGGAACGGCTGAGACCTGTGGATCTTGACCAGCGACCTGCTTGGCGCCTTCAACAGCTTTGACCGAGTTCGCGTCAGTGACGATCTTGATGTCGGAGCAGGTGGTGTAGATCTCGTCCTTGCCGACAGGAAGCCCTGAATCCTTACCAGGAAGAGTTGGCCACTGCCAAACCCAGTAGACGGCAAGGTCGCCAGTCGCCTCCTTTGGAATCTGGAAATTGGTCTCGCACCACTGCTCGTGCTTAGAACCGGGCTGATCAGGGATTGGGTCAGGGTTGGACTGCTGGCGCGACAAAGAAATGGCGTTCGCGTCGTTAATTTGGTAACACCGCATATCGTCGTAGTTGTTGATTGCGAGAAGACGACCTTGCGCGAGATCCCCGTCAGGTTGCCACTTGAGAGCGTCCACAAGCTTGGTATCGGGCTTGGGTTGAGTGGTGGCGTACATGTAAACAAGACCTCCGGAACCGGGCTTGCCTCCAGTAGCAGCAGTGACGTGACCGTTCTCGAGGTACTTCATGGCGACATAGGTGCCTGGAGTAGCTCGCAGGGCTGGAAATTCCTGGGAATTGGTGCCGGCCTGCTGCTGGCTCTTCTGGCAAAGTGGCTCAGAACCGTCGAGCTTAGAGCGACCTTCTCCATTTGGTGGCAAGAGATAGGTCATGAGGGTATCTGAGAATGGTGGGTTTTTTGACATGCGATCGACGAATCCGCGAGGGTACCCAGGCACACCAGCGTACTTGCCAGATTCATCGATGGCTTGAATTTGCTCGAGCCAAGTGTGCCCTGAAGATTGAGCAATGAAAAGTGCCGCAAGAGCGAAGAGACTACGCATGCTTGATTTAGAAAGTCGCAAAGACATCTCTGAAAGCCGATATGAGGTTGTGGTTTTTTAAGTGTCGCAAATTGATCTTGCGCAGCAAGAGAAATTAAAGGCGCGCCCGAAAGGCGATTGGGTGTCGTGTATTATGTATTTTGATGATGTTGTTGAGTGAGGTTGGTGGGGAAATAACAAAGAAGGAAGAAGAAGAAAGCCCGGCTTGAGTTTTAAGATGCTGCCAGAGTCGCGCTGTAAAGGAGAAGGTGAATTGAAATACTAAAGGACTGTGGTGTCTGATGACAATGGCCAGATGACAATGGCGCTGTTGTTGACAGACAATGAATGAAAAAAGAGTCTGAACAATAAAGGCAGATGGAAGTGAGTCCTGCCTAGTCACGCGCTGCGTGCCAAGGAAAATTGTAATTGAGGTCGAAAAGGGAAGGAAGGAAGCAAACAGAATGAAATGAGTAGACACAGACTCAGGAACCTTCACCAGTGAAAGCCACACCTCGTAAAAACTATTTCGAAGCCAGCAGCTACCTTTAAAGAAAGTCCAGCCAAAAACAGCTCCAAAAACAGCTCGAAATTTCGAAACTTGAACGGGAAAGCCTGATACCTTTCTTTGTATCATGGTGTTGGGGTGCTGTAAAACCAATCAGAGCAAATCTGCCACTAAACGTCGAAACACCAGTAGCCCGAAAAGCTTGTTTTGAAGGCTGCAGCTATTTTTTCCAGAACCTCGAGTGGCTGCCTCTGGCATTTGTCCGGTTGGACCCATGTTGCGATTAGCCGCCGCCCAAAATGGAAGGACCCAAATAACTCAACCACGCCGATGCCAAACAGTACTTTGTGTTAGCACTCTCTACTGCGCGCGCTACTGCCACGGGAAATTACAGTCTCGCCCAGACCTATTCAGGACTATGTCCACGCGACTTGGTTCTGCGTAATCGACCAACGAGCTTTATTCCCCGGTATTTTCGCGATATTGCAGTAGACTTGGAGCTACCCAGTCGCACGACTGCCTTTTGCCATGCCATTTAGCCAAACTGTGAACATGTGTAGTATTACCCCTTCTTGACCCGTAATCAGATGCTCAAGCAATTGCTCTTCAGAGTTCCTGATCGACTGAGCAAGTTTACTAAGTCCGCAGCAATCACTTGCTGAGAGGCAAGCTTGATGCGTCAACAGTGTCTGGGAATTGCAGATGTGTGCGACGGAGTATCCATCACGGAAAGTAATGGAAAATCCACCGTCTAGACCTTTCTTTGGAGTTGAGAGGTTAAGGACACGCGAGAAGTTTCAGATGTCGTCGCAGTGATCTGCGACGATTGGCGCAGAGCCGCTGCAGGACACTGTCCACCAACGGGTCCGTGGATGGCTCTTTCTTTGGATTTTCAACCTCTGGAAATGTCCATATCATACCCTGTGGAGATGGTCTCACAGAAAGAGTCATCAGCAAATCGTGACAAAGCGTGGTTGTTGCTCATCTCATCAATGTGTATCCTCCAATCTTACCAACCTCGCTACTGCCAATATGTCTACCCGCAACTGACGGCTCCAGAAACCGACTCCTAGCAGTAGATCTAACGGCGAACGTGCTGGGGAAACTGAGAAACAACAGGCCATGTGCCCACCAAACTCTATGGGGTCGTTCGTCTTACAACAGAACTATCGAAAACAAAACGAATCCAAACATTTTGACACCGCGACAAGAAAACAGAAGCAACCCTTCCTCTGTATTTGACGGATTTGACAAGTGTTTCCACGACGAAGAATTTGCTTTACATGAGCAGTTTTAGCCTATAGGATATGAAGAGTCTCCGACAGTTCTAGGAACAGACTTCTGTGTTTCCCAGTCAGATAGCGAATCGTTTCTTAGCTCAGATGCCGGTTTCTTTCTTTCTTTGTTCGACAAAAAGCAATGCTTGTATACCATGGGTTAATATTTCTCAGAACCACACCACGACTTGGTAGCCCTAGATCAATCATCCTGACTAATTGCAAGCGCTACGCACCACATGCTCGCTCCTGTCACCCTTCCAAGAAATGTAAAGCTTTTCTGTCGGTGTGTGAATACTCGTGGCGCACAATTCCACGTTCTTCCACTTGCACGCATTTATATCCTTAAGTAGATCAATACTAATTCTATCTGCATAGCCATCTCTGCTGAAGCCAGACTTTCATTATTGATCGAACAGTATTAGTTGTGTCCCAGCCCGAACCTCAGCCAACGAGACACAGCTGTAGCCAAGACAAATAAAAAAGAGGGTAGTACGCTCACAATGAATGAAATCAGCTCTCCTTATCACACGAGCTCTCCACTAGTGAGGGGGCTGATAAGTCCTTGGGGATGATACTCCGCAATGGACTCCAACCATTCAGGGCTTAGACAGACACACCCTTCATCTCGAACATACGAGCTATTAAAGAAACGAAATCTTTGCCTTCCTTTGCGTGCTCCTCAGGATATGTCCGAATGAAGATTTCTCTCAATTTTGTATGACTGTTATCCACGGACAGCGCAAAACTTTCGAAACACCTATGGTGTTGTTTCTCAGGGACCTTACGAAAGGTGAGAGCAAGGGCGACCAGATTCGAGGGTAGATTCTTGATCAGACAGTCAGGTGCTGGATCTGACGCATCTATGATAAGCTCACTATCGACGTCTAGACACTTAAGAGCCTTGAAATTAGCCAATGCTCTGTCGCCGGTGTAGAGCTGGGCCAGAGAAGTATTGTCCTCCTCAACCCCATGCCCCAGCCGCGGACGGAACTCCATGGTCACCCATTCTAAGGAGCTTCTGTGATGATCCAGCATCGGAATGATCGTTTTGTGATTTGTCAATTGCGGTTCTACAATAGTGGTGACCTTATATTGGAACACCTTTAAGCTAGCACAAGATTTTAAAAGCCGCTCCATTGTAGTCGTATGAAGATAAGCACCGTCTAGTTCCATGACCTCTACATTTGACGTGCCCTCGATGCAGTGCCATGGCCACGGTGGATCGTCCGAATCGTCACAAGAATCGGAAATCCCATAAGCCACTATCTTCCTCAGAGTGGGAAGCTGTAGAAGTTCGGCAAATATCGAATCTTGTATCTGGTACCCTTTGAACTTCTGTAGCTTTTTGAACCCATGCGGGGAGTTTTCAATCATGTTTGTCCATGGAAGCCGGGAATAATTTTGTGTATCAAACAGTCTAAGGCAGGTTAGATTAGGGAGGAGCGACAGCATCAAGATGACCTGCGCATCATCGGTTGCCATGCCGAGATTGCGCAGCCAGTCTAATTTGGTGCTTATTGCAGGGAGAACGTTTGGCCAGGTCTCGGTATCGATTGCTGTGAATGGCGACTTCTCGTAGAGGCTGACCAAGTCGTTTTGGCTGCGAATTTGCTTTCGAAATTGCCTTAGTGTTACTCTACTGATGATTCTCATCTCTACCGCTTTCTCCGAAAGCATGACGAAATCTTCCCATTCCATTTCCAAAGGACCATATCCTCCTGTGACGATATGGATCTCCGTCCACCAATATAGAAGGTCGACGAACTTGACGTGCTTTGCAAGATCTGGTCTCGCACATAAGGTCCGCAGAAAGGGAAGATACATTTTACCGTTCTCAAAGCCCTTCTCTATGTGATCATGACTGTGATATGTTTGGTAGAAGTAAGGTATTGCAATACCGTAGAAATTTTTGGACACGCGACTCGACTCAAGCGACTCAGATCTTTGTGCTTGTAGACACGCACATGTTGTGCATGTGCGACCGCCGCTACAATATGGTCGAGAACGTCAAAGGGAAGGTCTTCAAGCAATATCATTGTCGATTTGGTTTCGTGGAGAAACGAATGGAATTGAAGACGGACTGTGATGATTGATGGACGGGTCGATCTAATGAGAGATCTGGATGCTTGGCGAGCCTTGGAAAACACCCGTGGACCTCCAATAAGGAAACCTACTAGTACACCCGACGACATCAGCGGTTTGCGGTGTCCAAACCTCGAAGAACACGGTTCAAATCATGCACCTATCTCGAGCTCTGGGACCGTCTCAACGTACTGCTCCAGAGCTTCTGAGTTCATTCCTGGTCTGATAAAAGTATTAGAATGCTTTCGATGATTTTGAAGTAAGAACCTCGCCATACCTAGGTAATTCGGATTTTTATTGTTGGCAACTGGAATAGTGGTTGACTGGTAAACTCTCTGCCTCTCCCTGGAGAGGTGGTCTTTAGCTCACACCACTATACCAATTGTTGAGCACATTTATGTTTTTACAAGTTTATATCTGGCGTGGATATCAAGTGTGACTAGAGGCGAATTACTTGCGCCATGTCTTGCGTTTTTGTGTCGTCTTCATTCTGTTTGTCCTCTCTTTGGTATGCTCTTTGGTAACAGTTCAACATAGTCCACTTCACTTTGGACCCAATCGATACTGATGTTTCTGAACAGTTTATTACCCAATCGCTTCTCATATATAGGACAAGTTCACTCTCGATAAGAGTAGCTGGTCCGCTGCTCATGAACTTTTACTCTAATGCCTTTCTATAAAGAAACCAGCTCACTCTCAAAGGACGAAGCTCGCAACGCAAATTCAGCCATGTCCATGTCCATGGCGCAGTGCGCGTCGCGCCGTACATACTAGGGTAGTACTCATGAATGGCTGGGAACTCTTCGGGTAGGGGTATCCAAACAGTTTCATTTCGCGATTCAATATCTTTCGTCAAGTTGTTCGATATCAAGGAACCGCATCCTTCATATCCCTCTTAAACCTCTCCACAGCCCTCAGCTTTGTCTCCTTCCAATCCACATACGGCTCCGGATACCCCAACTTCCCAAACTCCCCCTCACTCAGCCTATTATACGGATCAAACACCTCCTTCCCCACCACCCCCCTCAACTCAGGAACCCACCTCCTAATATAATCCCCCTGGGGATCATTCTTCTCGGCCTGACTAACAGGATTAAAAACAGTATAACTCGGTTCCCACCCTTGGGTGTTATTAGACAAATCCCAATCTATAAGCGTCTCGGCAAAGTAGCGTTCCCCCCTCCGATAATCTACAAGGAGATTACAATAGAGGTAGGAAGATACATTCATGCGGAGGCGGTTGTGCATGTAGGCTTCGTGTTTTATTTGGCGCATTCCCGCGTCGATGAAGGGGACGCCTAATGTGCCTTCTTCCCAGCGTTTATAGCCTTCTTCGTCGGATTCCCAGTTCACGAAGTCGAATTTTAGGTTTTGGGGTAGATTCATTGATGTGTGTGGTGTGTATAGTGTGGTTTGGCGGTATAGTTCTCGGAAGACGATTTCACGCACCCAGCTCGTGACTCCGGCGGATGATCCAGAGGGTGTAAAGTCTGCTGAGTTATTGTTGAATCTTTTGACTTCGGAGAGGGTTTCGCGCATGGAAATTACACCGGCGCTGAAGTATGCGGACATGCGCGATGTACTATCCGCTGCTGGATTCGAGCGCGTAGCAGCGTAGTTATCGATTTGATCCAGGAAACCTCTCATGCGGCCCAAAGCTGCTTCGTGACCCGCCGGCCACATCTTTCGAATACTTTTCTTCTCCTCATTGGAGGCGAATTGCTTCTCCTTCGGTGCTGTAGGCAGATTACTACCAAACAATTTCTCCAACCCTTTCTTCGACACATTCTTCGATGGAACCGGAACCGTATCCAACAAGCCTGGATCCCTCTTCACTTCCTCCAACCACACCTTATGATACGCCGTAAAAACCTTCATAGGTTTCCCTGCCCCAGAAAGAATAGTCCCCGGCTCTACAACAGTCTGATCATGAAGCAACTCCACATAAAAATCACTGTCCTTGCTCGCCGCTTCCAGAAACTGTACATCCCGCGCCATCTCATCTTGCTCGTACTCATAGTTCGCGTAGACGTGAGTAATACCATGCTCCTTCACAAAGTCTATTACCGTCTTTGCAATGGTACTTCTTTTCTCTGCGTCCACAAACACAAGCGGAATATCTAGTTTCTTTAATTCCTCCTGCATAATGCGTAGATTGTCGTGTATGAAATCCAACCGTGCGGGACTGACACCGTGGAATAGGAAAGCATCGTCACAGTTGATATATAAGCAGATTAATTGCTCATTAGCACTCTTGGCCTTTTCCGATGCAGCGTGCAATGCGCGGTTGTCCTGGATCCTGAGGTCTTTGCTGCGAAACCAGTGGAGAACAGTGCCTACATCTTTGGGCACATTTTGCGAGCTGAGAAGCTCCCGTAAGTTATCGTACGGTAGATCTTCGTCTATTTGCTTAGCACGTTTGGTAGACGGGTGTTGCATTTCTGGTTGTTCCGGGTCGTTGCGTTTGGACATTTTCGCGCCTCCCTTCGTTGGTCTTGCTAACTTGGATGTCGTTGAGTATCGGGGAACTTTTGGCTCAAATGTAGGTAATGATTGTTGGTATGGTAGAATACCTCTTGGGACACAACGAGGATACTGTGGTATCAAAAACTTTCGCAAGGCTGAATTGAGGGGAATAGATTGTTTGAAATGACAACACGAACGAGGAAAAAACATGAAAATAAATTAAAGATACTATCGCAAGGACTAAAGGAGAGGGTTTACGTATGGTTATGTACTTATTCTTTATGCGATCTTACCCGAATTCCTGCATTTGGAATTTTCAGCCTTTTTAAAAGTCTATGACGTGGTAATGCCAGACTGGGGAAAGCCACCTCGGTAGATCAAACTACCTATTATAGCAACTTTCTTTTGGAAGTTTTTCTAGCTTGAATAAATTTAGCTACGAGGTTGTAAGATTATAGTAGTATGGCCTTTCTGTGATAAGCATAGCTCAGCCGTCTGTCAGAGGAGGCAGAGGTGAAGTACTCGAGATATTCAGCATGCAAAAAATGCAATTGCAATCTTTCCATTCCTCCAGCAATATAATATATGATACAACCACAGCTGAAGATACCGAAGTGACATAAGAGAAAACGAATAATAAAAGAACATAGAGGAGCCTTTTGCCATTTTGTCGACGAATTCCAAGCATTCAGAGCTCAGATTCCCCAATATCCACCTGTTTTATGCAAGCAATCCTCAAGACTAAACACAGGAAGAGAAGAGGAAGCCGTGAAAAGAGGAATTAGAAAGAGAACCACTCCAAGCGCACGAACCTCTTATGCCACTTACTCCACAACATCATGCTCCATATCCATAGCCCCATTCCCATCAACCCCATGCCCATTCAATCCAATCGCCTGTTTCTCCTCCACCTCAGCAGCAGCCTTCGCTTCCGCTTCCAACCTCTCCACCTCCCTCTTCGCGTCCTCCTCTGCCTTCAAAACAGCAGCCTTCTCATCCCTAGTCTTTTGTAATCCAGCTTGCGCAATCGCACCAGCAATTTGTGCAACCACAGCAGCTTCACCGACAAACGCTTCTTCAACGGCGAGTTTGCGATTGAAGACTCTACCCCAACGCTCACCCCATTGCTTGACTAATGCGGCTTCCTCGGTGGTGAAATTGTCTTCTTCGATGAAGCCGTCTGCTGCTCCAGCGGCGATGCCACCAACTGCATCAGCGATGGCGGCGAAGAGTTGACGCATGGCGGCGCGTTCTTTTGTCAAGGTGTCGTCTAGCATTTTGATTTGTTCATCTTCCAGTGATGCAGTCACCGACGATACTCTCGCCGCAACGATCTGACGAACACGATTGGTGACTTTGCCGACCGTGACAGACACCATCTCATATCTCCAACCCTCGGCAAGGACGGAGCCATTACCTAATGTCTCAGGTCCAAGAGCCCAGATGATAACACTCTCCGGTGTGACTATTGTGTAGTTCAGGAGTTTGTCGATGATATTGACGGCGGTGCCTGGTTGGTCTTTCCAATACTCAACAACACTAGCGACAATTTGCCTCCTCGCGCCCTCAGACATGGGTCCAATGTTTAGCAAGCGCTCTTTGCAACGCTCGATACACGAAAGAACATGAGAGAGAGATTTGGATCCTATAAAGCATACTGCCGTAACGTATGCGTCTGTTGATGGAATCATGGGATCTTCGATGCCATGTTCAGCTGCTTGTGTTTGAATTGCATCCATGGCGATTTGGATTTCAGATTCGGGAGCTTTCTTGCGGAGCAGGCTGAGAATTTCCTTGCCCTCTGAGGAGTAGGGTGTCGCTGTTACGGTTGTGTTAAAACAAGTTGCGCGCAGATTTATATACAAAGTAACTTACTTGGAGAATTATACTTGAATTCAGGCACATCCTTGAATTTGCCCTCCGTTATGAGGAAATGATACTGATGTGGAACAGTCTCACGAATGCGCTTTGCGAAACTGAGACGAATTTCCTTGTCCAAGATGCTCATGATGAAAGCTTTCTTTGGATGCAGCTCAACTCGATCGAGATCACCAACCCTGTTTGCACAATTAGCCATGTTCATGCCCGCCACCTCGCACAAGATATATTCACCACTCCGACCACTTCCATCTAAACTCAAAGTTACTCAAATGATGCGCAAACCAATCCAAATATCGATAAGCCAACTCCATATCCATAACATCAATATGCTTGAACAAGAAGCGAATGGCACGTCCAAGAGTAGGCGCAATCTGACTAGGCGCAAGTTTGCACGTCTCCGTAATGACAGAGTGATAGTAGATAAGTTTGTGCTCTGATCTGGGGAGTAGGAAGATCTGGGAGAAGAGCGCATCAAGCACCACATCTTCGGGCTTCCAGTGCGAACGTTCCGCCGGGTAATTCTTGAGCTGATCAAGTGTGACACCGCGGGAAGCGAATGTGCCTCTCGCCCAGAAGAAATCCATTTCGATCAGAAACTTAGCAGTGGCAGTGCGATTGAAATCGAGGATGTTGATGTTATCAATAAGACAGTCGCGCATGAGTGAGGCAGCGATATTGGTAGTGGGAGGCACGGTCTCGACTTCTAGATCGGCGTATATAGAGAAGAAGGTTTCCGGGAAGAGAGGTTTCTGCGCGAGATTTTGAGGGGCTGGAATGGTAACAGCTGGAAGTGGGTGCTTGGTCGAAGTCTTTGGCTTCGCATCTCCATTCGTGCCGTTCTCTTCCTTGACTTCACCTTCCTTGGGTTCAGGGACCAGCTCAGGAAGGAACTTGTATGGCCGTGCGATGCAGCGAAGTTCCCAGCCTTTCTCTGCTTCGCGCTCGAGTTGCTTCTGAAGCAGACCGATGACGCTCTGGAACCCAAAAGGTATCTCAGGTCCATCCCCAGGATATGGCGCCACGAGAACCTCATGTGGATGCTGTACATAGGCGATGACCTCGGTCTTCTTCAGTAGCTCTGAGATTTGCTCCTCAAGACCAGTAGCGGACGAAGCCATGATGTATGGGATCGTGAGTAGGATGATTTTGACGAGTTCAAGACCGACAGCCTAGATGCAGAATTAGCTTTCAGATTGCCTCCCAATCTTGTGCAGAGAAAAGAGCCATAGGCTGGATGCAAAGTGAGATTCTCACGATGCAGGGTCTGATTTCGAGATCTCAAACGTCAGTCAATGTGCTCACAGTGCTCAGTAATCATCAGAATGGATGATACCAGAACCACAGAACACACCGACCGATACAAGTATCTCCAAACCTTCCCCCACATCAACGGAAACCAAACCCCCATCACCCTCCTCATCTCCCAAAAACTTACATCCTCCTCAGACGCAGCCATCTGATCCGCCGCCAAATCAAACAACTCATCCAACACAGGCAACACACCACCCTCCTGCAATATCCCCTGCAAACAGCCAAAGAACCTAAGCAACAGCTTAAATTCCCTCCAATCGCCCTTCTCAAGCGCATTCTGCAGCTGCGCACCCACACGAGCCATCGTTTCTTTTCCAGCTTCGGAATTGACATCGTTGGCGTAGAGGATTACGGCTGCGACGAAAGGGATCTTCATGGGTTGTTCTTTTAGGAGTTGGACGAGGTTGTCTAGGAAGGGGCCGCGGATTTGGTCGTCTTCGAAGTTGAGGCCTATTTCACGGCCGATACCTGCGCATTGGTCTTCGTAGGGGCCCATTACCTGTTGGTATGGTTTGTCAGTGCTCTTATTGGTCAAATTGATGAGATTGTTGGTACACGTACGTTTTCCGCAATGGCGACAATTTCTCTGCGCAATCTTGAAGCAATAGGCTCTTCATACCTACGCCTCGCTGGACGGCGTTCGCGCTCGATATCATCGTCCTCTAATAGCATAATTAGCTTCCTTTTCCGTGTCTGCATCAAATCCAAACTCTATAGCAAACACGCCGCGCATCTATTCCTCATTCCCACAAGTGCAACGTACCTCTATTATACCTCCTCTTTTTATTATTATGGTTATAACCCCCACCACCACCTCCTCCTCCTCCTCCCCTGTGATTATACCCCCTCTCCCTATCACGTCCATGACCACCACCACCATGCTGTCCACCTCTATCCCCACCGGAGCGCTCAACGTCCATATCCGCCATCAGAGATTCCAAAACACGATCGTGTCCCGGTCCGTCGTAATAATCTGGATAAATCGATGGGGCTGCGACTACAACTTCAGCTCTTCCGTCTACGTTTATGCTTCCGTTCTCGTTGACGTTTTTGTCGACGTTGTCAGGATTTCCGTTGGTATTAATTGATTGATGATTTCCGTTGACGTGGGTTTTGCTGATTTGATCAACTTCTTCGTAAGCGCCAATGCTGGTGCGACCTTCAAATTCAGATGTGCAGTTTAGTGACTTTACACTTTGACGTTGCAGTAAATGTTCTCCTTGAGTTTGGCGTTGGAAACCGCGACTGTGGGTGGAGCCAATCAGCATCGCCCGTGGCGCTTTTGGTGGTGCACGTGATTCGTTATATTCAGCCTCAAGGACTTCACCTTCGTCGAGGTCGTGGTGTTTTGCGATCGGTATATCGGGAAAGGGAGGATCATCATCTATCGCCATTGGTGTATCTACCATGAGCGGTTCTGGTATGTCTGTGTCCATTGCAGAGTCTGCCATGGTGTTGTGGTCTAAGAATGGGTGGAGGAATAATTGGGTAAAGGATAGTAGTGATGTTGGTGGTTGTTGTTGTTGGTTGTGAGAAGAAGAGGCGAGAGGAGCGGCTCTTATACATCACAAGAAGGGTTGTCAAAGCAAATAAGTCTAGGTGGGTAAGATGGTATGAGTATTATGTACGTTACGCTCCGCCCCAAGGGAAAAGCAGGAGGGTGAGCACAGGAGGGCGGCGGATCACTTGGTGAAGCTTTGAAATCTCTTCCTTGATAATTATCGAATGCCTTCTTAGTAAGATGAAGAGGATGAACGCGCCGATCGTCGATGATATCGAGTGTAATCTGTTCAATTTTCACGCAGCTTTTGGGTCACGGACTGCCCTCCTACTTAAGATAGCCTTGATATCTGCTCTGATGTGAGAAGTCACATCGGATATTTCAAGAGGAAGAATTAGATCAAAGCATCAGTATTATCGTCACTAAATGAGCACAGAAGAAGTTTAAAAGAGGTTGTTTATCCATGACCTAACACACAAAAAGTCTAACAGAGGTGCTGCTCCCACGAAGAAAGAAAAGAAAAGTGAAGAGGTGAAGAAGAGAAGTGAATTTGTAAAACAGTCCATCCCCAGTGTGCGGACCAGATAACAGACCCCTCCATGTGAAGTGTCTGATAGAAAAGGAGAAGAGCAAGTCTCATCTACAATCGCCCCCCCTCATAAAATGCTTCTTTGACCATGGAGAAAACAATGAAAAACTAGGAACAAGCCAGTTGCTGCTCTCGTCAACTCCACCCAGCAGAAGCTGAAAAGAAAAGAAGGCTGCCCCGTTCGAACCATGTGATGATGATGAAGGCAAGCTGATGAAGGTGATATAAGTTCATGCCGCCGAGCTTCCACGCGTCAGATAAGAAAAGCAACTCCAGCAGATAGCAAAAGGCTGAGCAGAACATAGCGGCAACAACAAATAAGGAACACTCCAATCAAGAAAAAAGCCTTCCTCGTCATGTTTGCAATCACTCCCATTCGTATGCCATGCCATGTGTGTGCAAATAAGCACCGTAATCTTTCTTCTCGTCAGGAAATTTTAGTCGGACAACCATAAGGGAAATCACACATCTTTTCGTACTGCTTCTGCTGCTGCTAAAGAATCGTCCGATCGCTCATCAAACACCGGGGAAGAAGAAAAAGTGGTGGAGTAAGTCATGCTTGTAGGAGTGGTTGTGGTAGAGAAGGATTTTGTTTCGAATATCGACGGGCTGCCTGATGATGTGTGATAACAGGTAAAGCCCAAGTGAACCCAAAAAGGAGTTTGATCAGTCCCGCGCAGCCATCAGGCAGAAATGGTTAAGAAAATGCTGTCATTCATGGAATCGTTCCTAGGCGGCTAATCTGGCGGGATGATGTTTTGATGATGCTAACGAGTTCTCGGCAAGGGCCCGCACCGGTAGACATGCTGCGACGCGCAAAGGCGAAGGCAGTGGTTGGACAAAGAGACTTGATAATGATTTCGTGGTGCAAATCGGTAGTCTCGGAGCCAGAAGCGCGGTTTAATCCAGCCGAGCTTGCATATCGTCCTTGTTTAATGGTCGGAAACCAGGCGAGTCAATGTCGAGACCCTTTGAGCGTAGGGTAGCTCGAACGTGTGGTGGCACAAGCTGCTGATTCAGATCTGGGCGAATCGAAAGTTCTAAAGAGGTTAGAAACTGTGAATTCGACATGCTTGAGCTCTAAAACTTACCGTGATGTGAGAAATCGAACATCTCAGGCATATCACGTGGCCCACCATTTTGATGACGCGAGTCTGGCAAGCGTGTCGATGGATCCCTCAGCTCGTCGAAGAATGGATGCACCAGAGCTTCGATTGCGGACAATCGCTGCGTAGGTGTGTACTCCAGAAGCTTTGAGATGAGATCGATGGCGTTTGCGTCCGCTTTGCGGAAAACCTGAGAAAGACTGAGTCGGGGATACATTGGTAGTTTGTTAGGAGTGAGAAGTTGTACCTTGCTGAACGGATGAGGTTTGATCTGGGGAAACTTGTGCTCCATGTAATTCGGATTCATCGTACGAATCTGATCTCGTGTTGGGGTTCCCAGAACCTTGATAATCTCGACAAGTTGATCGATACCTGACTCGCCGGGGAAGAGTGGTTGACCAAGCATAAGCTCAGCCATGACACACCCAGTGGACCATACGTCTAATTATGTCAGTTCTTATATCTACAATTGTCTGATAATCAGACTTACCAATCTTCGTTGTGTAATTTGTAGCGCCAAAAATCAGCTCCGGAGCTCGGTAGTACCGCGAACAGATGTACGACACATTTGGCTCATTCTCCACCAAGATCTTGGCGCTGCCAAAATCACACAACTTCAATACTCCAGTTGCCGGGTCTAGGAGGAGATTCTGTGGCTTGATGTCTCGATGACAGATGCCTTGCGAGTGGATGTAGGCGAGTGAGCGGAACAGCTGGTAAATGAAAAGCTTTACCTCAAGAATAGGCATGACAGTTTTCATCTTATTGAAGTATCTAGAAGCTCGGTAGACGGTCTCTGGTACGAATTCGAGGATCAGATTTAGGTAGACTTCGTCTTTCTGTGGGAGAAAGTCAGCTGCTAATCTTTAGGCCAAATTTTTCATCTGAGACCTACCCGCTCGCCATTGCTGTAGTAGAAGGCTTTGAGCTCTACAATATTTGGATGACGCACGATTCGCATGATTTGTAACTCTCGATTCTGCAAGACATTATTAGCTCTGATATTTCCGGATGGGATCGTGCTCAAATGAGGCAGGTGGGGGTAAATTACTTTGAACCGCTTGTCCTGAAGGACACGCTTGATCGCCGCGTCCTCGCCGCTAGGGGACAGTTTGGTGTGAAATACCACTCCGAACGACCCGTTGCCGACTATCTTGCATTGCGTGTAGGCTAAATCTCTTGTTTCTCCAGTCAGGCCATCCTGGACCTTTTCGCGAACAACTTCTGTGAGGGGTGTCAGTGGACGCGGCACGTCAAATACAAGCTACGAGAAAATGCACTTACCTCCCATCCTTAGGCTGGAAAAGGCTGTCGGCCGATTTTGCGACATAATCCAGCGGAATGTTCAGATTTTACCCACTCCGTCGGCCTGCTATCAACTATAAGGCGGGCTTAGATTGAGCACCTGGTGGGCTGAGCGAGGTGCGAGCTTATGAGAGAGCGTTGAAGACTCGAGTGAGTCCAGGGTCGGAGAATTGGGAATGACGTGGAGTGGTTGTCGGTAGTGGGGATGAGGAGAATTGAAGTCTGGAGGTGTTTGTTGAAGATGAAGAGTTCAGGTTTGGCGTGTGATGTGCGCGGCAGGTGGTCAGGATGCTGCTGGGGGGGGGCTGTTGCGCCACACACAACGTTAGTAACGGCCTGCAACTTCAGTGAATGGAACGGGGCGTGCGAACTTCGTTTAAGACGGTTTTCAAAATTTGGATAGCAGGTGAAAAGGTTTGTAAGGAAGCGAAGCGATTGTGGTGTTTTGGAGGGATGATGAGAATGACGAAGCGGCGGCTTGGGTTTAGACAGAGGGGGTATTGGGTTAGGTTGGCTTTAGGTTACTGGCTAATTCAAGGCCGAACCTCACGAGCTTCGACACTCAAATCACTTCGAGGAAGGTGCAACCTGGAACTCTCTGACTTTAATCTCAATCTACTCACAACTTCGACCGGAACTGAAGGTGGTGGGTAGGTCCAGTTATAGCTCAGAATTGACCCTCCAGTGAATTGATGCCTTTTTGCAAGCGCTTTTGAGGTGCCCGCGTTGAATCAAACGACCCCGGCACAACCGCTTAACCACAATATATCAACTAACCGATGATGATGTGCAGCTTGCAGAAACTCTGAAGCAACCTTTGGCAAAGAGGTCGTTGATGAGACGGAGGTAGTGAAGTCGGAGGAGTTTATTTTGGGATTGTCAGGATGCTCAAAGATGGTGTCAGATTCTTCAGGAGCGTGTGTGTTCAAGCTTGATCATCAACGAATCGCAGGCCACAGAGAAGAATGCAGCAGATGAAGGCAAAAGATGTGTGTGTGTGAGCAAAAGGAGAACAAGATTCTCTCGGACGCATGTTAATTCGACGGGGTGAAATGGATTGGGTAGGCGCAAACTCGACATCATGTGCACACTTTCTGACACCCCATCGACTGCCCAGCAAAGCAAGCCAAAACCAGCGTCATCCAATTTGCTGCGGCTGCCGTTGGAGGGAAATTGCAATGCAATTATATTCAGCTGCTTCTACATGTAAGTACAACTCTAAACTATATCTTATTCTCTTTGCTGCAGCTGCCCAGCTGTCTGATTGTTTGGGAGACAGCAACAACCCGCGAGGCTGCGTCTTGCTCCATCCGTCATCGTTCCTGGCTCTCTCTGAATCATCCTCACACGACTACTGGTGAGGTCAGATCTTTCTTGCGCCGAATGACTGATCTCACATTCGTCAAAGCAAAGTGGAGTCTGTTTTGGAGCGTGACCTTCAAGCATGAAAGCCACGTTATTAGGCCACTTTTGAAGTGAGTAGTGGCTGGTAATTATTGATGAATTATGGTGGGGCAGCCTGTCTCGAGATCCACTAGTCCTTTCTAGGCAGCAGAGACATTGCAGGTCCACACCTCTTTTTGAATTATTGTCGGTTCTGCATGCCTGCTGAGCGATTAGATTTTTGTTGAAGGAGAAGACAAGAGACTGGGGTAAGAGCAGCAAGATATCTCCCTTCGAGGCCTCATCAACGTGTTGACTCAATGCTCAATTTCGCGCTCAATCACAGAATTAGCACATGCCAAACCCCAGCAAGCGAATCCCAGTAATACCGTCCCGCATGCACGAAATAATACAACAACAACTCTAACCGCTCCACCTGAGCCTCCGCAGTCCGCACGCACTAAAAACCATCAATCCCAGCAAGTCAGTCAAGTCAAACCAAACTAAACCACCATCGCTCCCTTTCCCCTGTGACAGATGAACCCAACTTCACGATAGCCGTTTTCGTGTCTCCCTTAATTTGCCCCACTGAATGGAAACGACCACATTCACATTGCTCTCGACAGCTGTGCTTGACCGCACCGTTTCGCACTTTTCATTGCCGGCTACAGTACCTACGCAAGCAAGCGTGTAGGGCTAGGATCAGACATGCAGGTCATTCTCAATGGGGCAGCGCTGATGATCTGACCTCTTTTCTGAAAGGATATGGGAACAGCTGCATGAAGAACTCCTCTCGCCTAAGAACGCCTGATGATGGTTCGCGATATGTGCTTTCCTCAACAAATTATTAACTGAACGCAGTTCATTGTGAAACTCAAGTATCCAAACTTATCAAGATGCAGTCTCATCGGATTGATTATGCTCATAGCCCTCATTTCTGGCTAGTCAGGAAGCAGATAATAAAGTGTGAGTGTCTTGCTTTCAAGCTAACATGTATCTCCAAATCCCAGTCTTCGAATTTGGGCATTTCTGAGAGGGGTGTAACAAACGTGATAGCTCAGAGCTGTCAGGAACGTGGACAATGACAAGGTCAAGCTGCAGACGTGCATCTCACGTACCGCGAACTGCGCACTCACAGTTTTTGCTTCTCCCACAGGCATGCTGGCCACATTCATTCGCAATGTTCACGATCCACATTTACACGTCAAGGACGCTCCACCACTGATAGCTAATGTCTCACAAGGTGCGAAATCGGTGACGATACTCATTTGCCGTTTTCACACCTCTTTCCAACGTTATAGACATCAAATCCTAGCCGGTTTGCCACTGTACAGCATATATTTCTGTGCGAGGCAATGCAGATTGAGGGGTGTTGAGGGGCACATCAAATTGCAAAAATATTGTTCCAACAGCCGTTTGACGATCATATCAACCAATAATAGGTTTCGAATTAACAAAGGCTTTTCATTCGCACGCACCCTTGGTCTTTCCTAGCCTATTAACAGCAAAGTCTACGGGAACCTACCATAAGAACCTACGAGAAAGTAAAGAGAGACATGCAGCCACCCATGTCCATTTGTTGAAATCTGCCGTGCAGGCCTACATAACATGAGTACACACCAGCGTGAAGGAAATACCTCTCGCATACTGAGACCAGGTACTGCACAACCTGTCATTCCCCTACCCGCACTCGCACGTACTTCTCGTGCAATGATCATACATCTCACCAGATTCAATTTCACAAGCCAAATCTACCCATCTGGCAAACACAAGTTCGTATCATTCTTAAATCTATGACTCTATACTTTTGTCGAAATGCCTCTCCTGCCTGCTGCCACTTCGTATAATTCTGCTATCTTGCTGAACTGCTCTGCTGCCTACCAGAATGTGTTCAGAATAAATAAGGCGAAGTCTGTTCGTTATCCTCAACAAACTCACTGCGGCAGTGTTGCACAGCAGCAGGGCTATATCGCAAGCTCGTGTGTCTCAGTCTCAGGGCCACTTCGACCTCACGCAGGTGTCCCGCCTCAACGTCGAACTTAGGCACACGCATGTACCTTCGAACCTCAACCCATCTTGATCTCCCCTCATTTCCTGCAAAGGCACAATCTTAGTACCAACTCATCTTACTTTGAAACACTAGACTTTGATCCACCTATTCCAGTGCAGTTCTTGCACCTTTCCTATTCATATTCGCTCTAATCGAATTGAGCATGGAACCTTTTCAGTCACTGTCAAGACCATCAGCAATGAACATCTCCGCTGCCGTGTCACCATCATCACTACTGCCCCCACTTGCTCCACCCCTTACTCCACTATACCCATTGAGCGGCACATCCCGTTTACCGCTGGTGGCAACAACAGCACGATCTGTCATGCCATCACGATTGCGCTCGCCTTCATCATACTCGGAGCTGTACCGTAATGGTGAGGCGCCCAAGCTAGTCCTACTGCTCTGTCTCATTGGATGGCTTTGACTGGTTCCTGCGACGGTTGACAGTCGGTGTACGTCTGCTGGAGTGTATTGTCCAAGATGGTTGTAGTTGTCACCATTAGTGTCCGCCGAGAAGTGAACACCATTTTGCAAAGACGTCTCTATCGGCGAATCTGATCTTGCATCTACCCATTCGAGCGGGTTCTGATTCTCCCGCGTCCCGCTCGGAGTGGCCGGCCCGCTCTTTGTTTGACGGACTGGTGCAGGGTTCTCGGGTCTGCCCTCACCCTTGACTTCGATAGCGGGCGAAGGACTTCTCTCACTTCGCCCTTCACTAGGGGTGGGTGATGAGAATTGCAAGGATGGATTCAGGTTGGCTGTTTGATCTGGTTAGCTTTGATACTTTCCCAGTTGAACAAGGAAGGTCGTAATAAGCAAGACGTACTCTGATCAATAAGGGGACTTCCCAGACTCCCCTCGCTAGTCCCACTCCCATGCCTGACCAACCTCCTCGTTTTCCTTATTTCAGGACTACTCTCCCTGCTAGACGGACTACCAGATGGACTCTCAAAACTCAACCTCAGCATACTATTCCTGCTCTTATTCATGACATTCTGCATAAGCGGTAGCTCTAGATAACCACTTCCACTGCGTACGAATATTACAAGCCCCAGGCAAATCAGTAGCAATGTGGACTGCATTACAATCATCCTCTTCTGAAACACTAACTCATCGGCCATGATCGTAAGGCGTGATGATACCGCAAGCATCTCGCGTTGGTACTGCTGCTGGTGCGTTTCCAGTTCAATCACTGTGGACTGCCAGAGTTGATCGTACTGCGTGCGAAACCAGCGGAGCTCCGTCAATACAGAGTCATTAAGCGTGTTCAGGAAAGTCTCTGTCTTGCCGAGTTGACGCTTTTCAACTTGCAAGAAGGCATCGCGAAGGATACGCGATTGTTCTTCGATATATTGTAGTGACAATGTAGAATTTGACTCTAGCATTTGCAGACGCTTATGCACTGATTTGAAGAAGCTTTCTTGAGTTGTGGGAGTTGGAGGATGTTGCTGAGTTGTCGATGTGGGAGGCTTGACAGCTTCTGAGGGTGCTTGAGCTAGTTTGCTCTCAAGCTTCACACCGGGTTGGACCACTACAGAAGACGAGAACGATGGCGACGACGACGACGACAGCTTTTGCTCGGTAGTAGCAGTACTAGATTTTGTGCTGCTCACGGATGGCAGATTGGTTGGACTTGGCTCCGGACCTTGCACAATTTGTGTTGAAGTTTGCAAGGATGGTTGCGGAGAGTCTGATAATGAACGTAAAGCTGGATGTGAGATGCTTCGAGTGCTCGATGAGACTGTATTGTTGGCTACAGAAGTGGCTTGTAACGCTGGGGCGGACACCTGAGATTTCTTTGTTCCACTTAAAGAAGACCGCTCACCGGGTGTCGTTACTGTAGACTTGGTCGAATTCGTCGATGATATTGTGTCGACGATGGTGTTTGTCGTGTTACTGGCCAAGCTAAGTAAGCCTGATTGGAGCGTAGATTTCACCTGCTCAGTCGAAATCGGTTCTGGAGATATAGTCTTCTCAGCCAACGCTGGCTCAGGCGTCACCGGCACCGTCTCAATGGGTGTCTGCGCCTGAAGTGTGTTGACCTGAGTATCCTCCGGGACGATTCCAGCCACATCATCCTCAATGTCATCCTCACCTCGTGCGGCTTCTTCTTGATGTCTAAATTCCTCCATCATAGTGGTACCATGCACCCTAACCAAACTAAGTGGACAAAAGAACTCTGCGCCGTAATGCGTCAGGAACTCGATCCTCAAATATCGAGCCCATATAAGCGGGTTCTGAACTAGGAAAGCTTGTATTTCGCGTGAATTTCTCGCTTCAAAAGTTCCAAGATCTTTCCAGCGGTCCAACTTGACAGGGTATCGATCAGATACACTAACTCGGAAAGTGCGGAATTGGGAGCTAAAGAACTCGAAGTTGGCGAGCACGATCGTATCCACTAGGATGTCATCACACATCTCTACGATAATAAATTTGTTCTTGGCACCGCATTCGTTCAACATATAGCTGTCTTTGTTTTCCACGAGCACAGAGGAAGAACTCTTACACTGTGGGTTCGTCTTTAGCACAGTAGCCGCGCAATCGAACGAAGCGTAGTTGAAGCGTTCCTTGCAAGTCTTGCCCGCGTCTTTGTTTCTCGGTCTCGCAACACTGGCAGTTAAGCTCTCTGAAGTAGCTGGTGTCTCCGATGTAGTCTGACTGGATCTTGTGTTCGGTGACAAACTCGTCGGCGTCTCTTCTCCTGCCCCAAACCCGCTGAAGTCCAACTCTATCTCGGCATCATCCCCTAACGAATCCAATGCATTATTGATGGCTGGTCTTCTTTGTCCATCCCCAACGATTGGCCGCCCCTTGCCGACATTCTCTGGTGATTGTCCAACTTTGGCCAAGTTCTGTTTCTTCCACTCCTCAAAGGACACGAACTTTACATCGTCGAGAGGCGAGTCTGTCTCGCGCTCTGTGGCGGCGGAAGCTATCGAGCTGGGGTCGAATGAAGCCGGGTCTGGTTCAGTGGCAGATGTAGGACTAGCGGAGGAGTCTAATTTCACAGAGAGTTCAGTGGCTGAACCTTTGTTTGCAGATAAGCTCTCCGTGGGTGTCACGATCGTTGACGAACTTTCTCTAGATAAGGCAGCTGTACCAGTTGATGGGCCTGTAGAAGCCGTAGAAGTGGTACTGTTGACTCCATCACTTGATATAGTAGTGGCTGTTGCAGTGGTAGAGTTCCTTGTAGCGGACCGACTCGTTCTCAGACATTGCTGTGGTAGTATATGCGTAACATAATTGACCGTCCTAGCAGGACAGGTACTGGTGGTGACAACCGACGCTATATGGATCAACGCAAAAGGGATTGACGTTGATGGCTTTACAGTTGCAGCAGAGCTGCTAATTATGGTGCTAGTCGTGGCATTGGTGCTATTGGCGTCTGCACCTGCAAGGCAAGACAGTAGCAACAAGATGCGGGTGGAGACGTTAAACCGGCCAATCTTTAGCATTGCTTGCTGGCATCCTCGTTCTGCTACGCGGATACGGTGAAGGCAAGGTTTTGTGTAAAATAGACGAAGGTCATGAAGATGAACTTTGTAAAAGAAATGTTATTGAACAAGGTACTAAAGGAAAGTGCTGATTGTTGTTGGTTATCTGTCCCTTCCTTTCTTTGTACTAGGATTGCAGTGGCGGGGAGTATGGACTCGGCGACAACCTCTCTTATCTCCGCAAAGGCTATCACTCCAACACTCGAGGTAAGACGAAGTGTAGCAAATCCTTCAAGATAAAAAGAGAATAAACTTGAAACCCCAGTTTGTGGACGAGTTAGCTATCTGAGCCTTTAAGCAAGACAGCAAATATCCTTCAATCTTACGACCAGAAACGTCAATGTATACCATACACCAATTTTTACATCAATCATTCTCTTAAGATTCCAAAGTCCAAGCGTCCAGGACATTGGTGGTATACTTCAGGAAGAAGATCGTTCGACGACTGCATGTACTGATTAGCTTAGATGGCAAACACAGACCAATAACCTTAAAGTTATTGCATCAATACACTTAATAACGATACAACTTGTCAAGCAAAATGCCATCAAGAAGACCTCACGAGAAACGTCGAAACGGCTGCCACCAATGCAAGACCCGTCGCGTAAAATGTGATCTCCAACTCCCCACATGCACAAACTGTGCCCGACGATCAGAAACATGCATCCGGAATGACAACCCCATACCAACTCAAATCCCACCATCCAACCATCCACTGCAAGCAGCAACAACACCATGGACCCACCCACTCCCCCTCCTAGATCTGGAACTAATGCACCATTTCACCACCGTCGTATACAGTACCCTAACCGACGCAACCTCAGTGCAAAAAGTATGGCAAAACAAAGTACCAAAGGAAGCCCTCCCACACAACCATCTCATGCACGCTATTCTAGCACTATCAGCGCTCCATCTTCAAAGCCTACCATCATCAGGCGCACACCCCCTGGCTACATATCGTAAAGCCGCAATACATCACTATGGGATGGCACTATCGCAACTGCAACCCCTGGTTGTGCAGATTGATCCTCTTAACTGTGGTGCTGTACTCGTGTCGTCGGCTTTGCTCAGTGTTTTCGCCGCGGCGAATACGTTACTCAAGGAAGAAGGGAAAGAAGAGAGTTGTATTACTGAGGGTTTCCAATCATGTCATAGATTAGGTCGTGGTGTCGCTGCTATAGTACTCTATACACGTGCCCAACTCTCGAGGGTAAAATACCAATCCCTCATCAATACCGACGGTGTTCCCCACAGAACAAAACTCCAATTTGTCGTCCACGTCGAAGCATGGGATGACATTACCCTTCCGACTGGTTTCAAAAGCGCGATGGACAATCTCCGAGCTCAAATTTGTACACTCTACGCCAACAACGATGCCAATCGAGGAATCTACCTCAGCGCCATTCACGTCCTGCAGGAAACCGTCAAAGCCGAGATACAGAATCCCCTGCACGTAACTCTCAGCTTGGCATTTCTCTCCATGGTCGATGGAGCGTACATGTATCTGCTAGCAATACGCGATCCAATGGCCTTAGTGATTCTGGCGTATTATGCTGCTATACTGCATAGACGGCGTCGTCTCTGGTGGCTTGGGAGTATTGGTGTGGAAGTATTGGGGGAGATTAAGCAATCTTTGAAAGGAGAGTTTGAGGATTTGATATTGTGGCCGGAGGGATTGATTGGGAGAGATGTTAGTGTGGAGGGAGTGGATATGAGGGACTATTTCTCTTATGCCGTTACGTGACGGTTTGGTAATATTGTTTTTTTTAGGAGCATCTAGTCATCTTGTGATGGTGAACCATGAGACGCATAAAAACTCAGCCGAGTACTCCCTCTTGCCAACTGAAACTCGGATATAGCTGGAATCTTTAAGGTCTACAAACTCATTTAAGAGCACTAGAAAGGCTTTATTATATGATTAGCTTCTAGATATAAATTAAAAGCTCAGTTCTAGAAGCTCTAGCCACGCTAAAAGGCTTATAGACGTAGTTTTTCTAGCCTAGAATCCCATAGAGTCTGCCCGAGTTTCAATTGGCATGAGGAGTAGCACCAAGTCGATTTCAAAATTGCAACTCAGTGGAAAGTGTAAATTCTTTCCAACATGCATCCTCATGTGGGTATCATTAAAAGGAAGAAAAGAAGCCACAAAGAAAAAAACTAAGCTAAATAACAATAACATCGGTGTTGTCGTTGGTTGTCGTTACTAAAGGTTCTGCCGAACAATTGTCCATCCTTTGCCGCAACCCTCGGGTATTTCCTCTGCTTGCCACTTTCAGTTTTTAGTGCGCGAGCACTTTTCTGGTGTTACTGGTCTCTCAGAAGTTTGCCTACCTGGGCTTCTATCCTTTTCCGCTCTTAAGATGACAAAAGAAAATTAGGTTCTGAATCCGACCGTCGATTCGCTTCGCACATCACATGACGATACATTTCATCCCACCTTCTTTCTCCTTGCCTCTCCCGGGTGCCGGTGTTGTCGACCTCGTCTGCGGGGCCCTATGGATACTCTGCGCAGTCGGTGGCCTAGTAGGATGTTCCCTGCCACCGCCAATACGCCACCACTGCCTTCTGGGACCGGGCGTCTCTGGCGTAGTATTCGTACTGGAGTGGGGTGTTTGATGCCGGTTATTTGAAATTTCATTTGAATCTATTGTTGCTAACCTACTGAGTGCTGGGCGGGAGTTCTCTCTTATCATGGAAGAATTGCGGTGATGATTAGTTGGGGAGATTATTTGGCTTGTTGGACGTTGGTGGCCTGGTGCGGGTGGGAGAGCCCGCATCAGATCCGCAGGTGTTGTTGAGACCGTTCCGAAAGCGGAACGTGGAATGGATCCACCACTCTCGGAGCGCTGGTGCAGACCAGAGGTTCGCTCAGACGATGGAGGATGAGAAATAGGACTGGGCATATCTCGTCCGTCGATACGTGTGGCGGGAGAGTTTGGTAGACTTTGTGAGTTAGATGGAGGATGGGAAGTTGTGCGCATATGAAGGGCGGCAGGGCCGACTCGCCCTGGTGAGTTTGATCGAGGGGGGAAAGTCATTGGGCTGTTGAGGTAGCCAGGCATAGGTGGTGCTAGTGGTGATCGGAGAGGTATATCTGAGGCTACTGGCCTTCTAGGTATTAGTGGCGTCAGCTGAACAGGTACTGCAGGCACTGGAAGTACTGAAGTCGTAGTTTGTGTACGTGACATTGGTGGCGGAACATTGAAAATAGACACTGGGACTGGTGCGATCGCTGAAGCAGGCGTTGCTGCAGATCGACTTGCGGCAATGGGTCGACTAGCTGGAGGTGCTGTCGCTGCAGAAAGGGGTGCCTGATTGCGAGCTCGTGGTTGAGGTTGATAGGGAGCGGCAGCTTGAGGATTGGATGTTATAGGTAAGCTGACCGTATTATCGGGCTCCGCGGTATAAGGTGGTGGCGGTGGTACCCAATTATCAGCATCGCTTTCGTGTGGCATTTCACGAAGACCATCCGCACGTCGATACTCTAATGGTCTCGTCGGCAGAGCACGAAGATGTGCTCTATTCGCTGGGGCATTCGCTGCCATTGTGGCTGCGCGATTCAATGAGAATTGTGATCGCGGTTGTGACTGGGAGTACGGCTCGTCTACAGCTGTAATAGGACCAAAGTCTTCCCCTTCGCCAGCACTCGATATGCTCGAAAAAGATCGTCGCCGTCTGGCTGATCGACTGCCGCTTGCGTCTCGTGTAAGCGTGGTCGTACTGCCGGAGCTGGCGGATCTTCGTGGCGTTCGTGAACCGGAGGAGTTGGTCCTGGTACTTAAATCTGGTCGCTGACGTTGTACTTGTGTTCGCCGCCTAACAATATCTACCTCGCGGTCCAATTCCAATACCTCATCGGCTAAACCTTCCGTGATGGGAATGCCATCCAAGTCTACAATAACTGTTTCGGGCGACTCCTCGTTGGATTCCGGTATCGTTCTCCTGAAGTCGAATAACATGATTTTGCCACTTGCTGCTGGAGCGGCAGATGGGACAACATCTTCTGGCATGGAGTGTGTGGCGCTGCTTATTAGGACGACCAGTCGCTCGATAGGCGCATCATTATATTCCATCCATCTCAAACAAGTAATGTTCTCGGGCGAGGCGCCTTCGTCTTTTGACGGTAGTTGGATGCGCTGCAGAGGCGATATGTCATCATTGTTGAAAGCCTCTTCGGAGCCCATGTTGCTGTCAGTTGCGCGTTCCCGCCAGTCTGGCGCAAGATGGTAGGTCCAGACCTCCTTCTTCCCCTTGAAGCGCACAGCCAAAGCTGCATGGGAGCCATCGCAGGACACAGCAGGTAGGGCGTCGTCGAATCTTTCAGAGCGCGACCATCTTAGATCTTTTGGCGGTGCTAGCTTTTGTCCTGCAAATCTCTTCATTGTGATGTCCCATATGCTGTATCGATCCGCATGCGAATCGAATGCTAGAACTTCATTTACCGAACCGCCAGCGGCGTCGGGCAGAAAGACTGCTTGTCTTGCATTGATCCTTTCGGGAAACAGAAGCTGCGTGATCCACACCTTTCCAATTGGTTGTGTGATTGGATTGTCCTCCAAGAGGGCATCCTCATATGCCGAGTTGACTGAGATAAATGTCGAAACACGAGTCCGCCTCGCAGCAGTGGTAGCCAGCAGGGATTTCCCATTCTCCGAAAAAGACAAAAACTCCACTGCCGCGCAGTTGATCTGTCGTTTGTCCGTTTCGACGCTCCCAGGGCTCAAGTTTCGAATCTCGATCCCCACATCTGATCCAGCAGCAACCACCTCACCACAATAAGAAAATGCCACCGTTCGTGCCTCATTATTCAGGAAAATAGTTTCCTGCTTCCTACACTGGCCAGACAGTAGATTCCCTTGCTCTTCTCCACATTGGTATACGTCAATCTTGTGCGACGTGGTAAGGACAGCAAACTTGCCCATGTCTGTGATTGCAACTGCCAGCGGTTTCCGCCGTACTCGAAAAGCTCGACATGAGTTTTGGAATGCCGGTAAATGCCGCACGGAGAGTATGTAGAGTGCTGAAGAGCTGTATGCCACTATCCATCTTCCTTTGATAGATACACTCAGACCAAAGGATTCGGGGAATGCGGATGAAGTTGCACTCGTTGACAGTAGCTCAACCACCGTCGTCTGCGTAGATGAATAGCTGGGCGCTGCCGTATTACTCGCCGTGCTTGCTCCATTGTCGGGACCGGAGCCTGCGTCGTGTATCGAACCAACAAAGGGCGACTCGCTCATGTCCGGTCCTCTGTCACTCAGTGTGATTATCATTCCCGGGATTTAACTGGCTTTCTAACATGCAGGCAAACTCGCGTTGACATCCCTTCCATCTTCAGGTTTTGCAGCCGTAGAAAAATAAGTCTGGTCCACCGAATTCCATCTCTTTACTCGACCATGTTGAAGCGTGGGGCTCCGGGGGATATCAAGACGTCTGAGGCTGAATCCCGGGGTGCGTTGTTGGTAGTCGAAGGGGTCAGGAGCACGCGTTCGACAAAGCTGGAAGAGGCGGTAATCTTTTATGACCTTGGACTAAATGTATACGACCACAGATGCACTGAGATTCGCCTCCAGCTGAGAAGTGAGCTTCTACCCAACTCTGTTCTGCTTCTCTCAAAGCCTTGCTCAGCCAATTACATTAAAATATCGCCGGACAAAGATTGCGCGTTAGGTCGTCTATAAATAGATCCAGCACTGCCACCCATCTCCTCCACACCATGCGCAAACCCAAACACCAAACCATTTATTTATTCAACTTCGTTGTTGCGTTATTAGATGATTACCGGCATTCTATCATTCTTCTGGAACACCATTTAGATCCGCTACGCTATCTTATTCTGCAACATTTTTTCCAAGACCCTCAGATTCGACTGCCGCGGAAGCATGGCATAAGATATCAGGACTGATCCTTCTTGATATATGTCTCGTAAATCTCATATATCACGCTCCCACAATCGAGCCTATTTTAGCCTGTTCTTTTGTTGGTCCGAAATCATCGGCATCTCATCCTCATCTCCGCCTCTACCAATGCTGCACGGGTAAGCCGTGAAACATGGCTCCAAATTCATGCTTTCTCCAGCTATCAGGATTCGCCTGCGGCATCACTTTCGACAATACAGGACTCTGTAGTCTCACTGATCAATCCTGTCGCAAAGCCTTACGTTTTATGAGACGCCCCACGGTAGTATTACTCCAGCAAGAATGCTGCATACTTCGTATTCGTCTCACTCACTCCTAATCCGCTAACTGCACGAAGATCTTGATAGGTCAGATCGAGCTTACATAGCCGAAAGCGGACGAACCTCCGGTACTTTAACCAATTAGTAGGTCAATGGTACTCCATATCACACGACTCGGACAGGATTTACACTCATCTTACAGATTGCACACTCACTCAAACGAAGAACTAGGACGGCCAAAAAAATTGAGCTTTATATCTCAACTTGTAGTAATGGTAAAAGAACAGATTGTTAATTCCCATTGGAAAACTGTCAATAATCCGCTCCTCCTGACAACAAAAGTATAGCGGCGATCGAGTAGAACAATCCTTCCTCCGCTTCAACATTAATATGTCACCTACTCAAGAACAGAGCCTTGAAAGCCAACTACTACATCATCACGCGTGTTTGCCACAGTTCCATAACCTTCCGCATCGCATTTGGCTCATTGTCTTTGTTCAAGTTCCACTCCGCGTCCCTTAATGCAACAAACCCATCATGTTTCATACTACACCTACCCCCCCTCTCTTTCTTCAACCATTCTTCAACCCCTTTCAGACATTCATCCAGAAATTGCCACCTCCATCCAATGAAATCACCAGCGTAGCGGTACTTCACAACCTCAAGCTGGTCCAGTTGTAATAGCCTGGATAGTCGGTACATTTGGATGAGCTTTTGAGGAGCCGTGGAACGCCAGCCTTCCTTGGGTTGGTTAGAGAAGTATATGCAATCTGAGATGCGGATATCGATTGTGAGTTCGCGGATGGTTGGTGGATGATCTTCTACTTGGCGGAGAAGCTTCTGGAATGAGAGGTTGTTGATGCTTTTGTGTATGAGGGGCTGGACATTCTTGTCAGTACTTCCGCTTTTCGTTTGCTTTCCTGCACAAGATGAACCTACCACGTCACTATCCGAAGAGACATTATCCCCCTCACCCTCCTCATTCTCACTCTCCTCATCTTCAAATTCCGAAGTCCCACTTCTCCGATGACTAGTCCTCACCAAACTACTAACAGGACTCGAAACAGATACCGCAGACGAAAGCGATATAATCGAATCTTCTTTCAGAAATGGCTTATCGATGAATCGTGGGAAGAGGTCTTCCTTCACCCGCACCTTCAACACAACAATACGAGACTCTTTGAAATTCATGTTGCGTCGACGTACTCTGCCAGTGCGTCTGGGACGCGCAGGCTCGAAGACTAAGCTCTTCTCCATTGCGGTTGCCTTGGGTTTAGGTGGTGCTTGTAATTGCCTTGTGCTTGCCATTGTCATTTGAGAAGTTGCTATGGCGAGGAGAGCGGCTGGTTTGACATGGAGGACGATGATCTCTGAGCGTGGGTTGCTGAGGCGATAGCTATGATTGACTTTGATTTGGTTGATCAGAGGGATGGCTCCATGAGTGAGTTCAACATCATGCACAGATTCATGTTCGGGCGCGTTGAAGCTGGAAGATTGGGGTATGGCAGATGCACCAGCTGCATCCGAAGTCATCGTCGCACCTCCATCGCTATCAGCGCCATCTTTAGGGAATGCACCAACAACAGCATGAAAGCCACTATCCGCAAGGACTTGAGGTTCATTCTCAAAGCTTCCAGCCGAATTCAGATTGCCATGAAGAGCTTGATCCGGAAACACACCATCAACTGGTGTAAAGGGTGGAGTCTCAAGCTGATTCTTCTGCGCCTCCTTTTGCTTCTTCGACTTTGGCCTTAGAGCTTGGAGGGCTTCTTCTGCTCTACCCGATAAAGAGCGCTTACGCTTTAAAGTAGTAGGGATTTTGGTTGCTGCGCTGAGGGATTGTTGTTGTCGGCTTGAATAATTGGGGTGGTCGTCCATTTTTGGCAATCACTCTGTGTTGGTGGTATTGGTAGTATGTATCGAGGTTGACGGACAATCCCAATTAGTAAAATTAATGGTTATTATTGTTGTTGGAAGGAAATGTATGGTAAGTGGTTGATAGCAAGTTTGAGTTTGGTAATTTATAAAATTGTCGGAGTGTGTTGATGCGGGTTGTTTACTTTTCAATTCTAGTGCTATACAAAAGTCGTGATACTGTAGCTGCGGACGCTAGCGGTGTTCCGATATTTCCAGAATAGGCAAGTCACGTCGAGATTTTGCTGCCTAAGGACTCGCCCCGCTCTTCGAGGGTTCAGAGTCCATTCACGCATCAGGGTCAGGAACATGAACAGTCCAGACGAGCCACAACCTTTGGATTCATCAACGACCAGCCTCAAGTCAAGGGGACGAAACCATACTCAGACATGGTTCCGGGTGCAAGATTCGCTCTCCATTCTCACATCACGCTACAGAATACTACATTGACGATGGAGTTAAGCATTCTCAACCGTCTACTTCCCGTTGCAAATTTATGAAGTTGTCATGTTTTAGTACAGTGTTCTCGATTAAAAATGGTATCCCTGAAGAAGACCTGGATATAGGGTGGTCGGGAACCATAATGGAACTCATATAAGTTACAATGCATAAGGTGGAGCACGCATACTGACAATCCCCTGAATAATGTGTCATGTCAGTAAATACAGTCGACATCACTTCATCACGCCGATATTCCGGATGCCGAAATGGAACAGAAAAGCCGCTTTGGGGGTATCAATTCAACTATCCACACCCTCCACCACTTGTCCGCATCAAAAAAAGAATACATTAAACAGATAAACGACGTTTCAAGGACTTTTTTCGTTCCTTACCAATATTTCCACAACAATGCTATACAAAATGCTTTGAAGATTGCAAGATTTGACTAACACCCAATTATAACCAGCATCTACTAAGAACATGGCCTAGCATCTACTAAAAGATCTAAACGCAAAGAACCGCAAATTTGTAGCAAGCAAGACCCTTATAGAGCGGCGACAGCAACGAAGAGAGCAAACACGGCACCTGCGATGGACATCTTGACGTTGTCAGCAGCGCCTGTTGAGGCAGTGGCAGGCTTGGATGAAGTAGCGGTGGAAGAAGCGCTCTCGACAGTGGATGTAGCAGCAGCGGTGGTCTCGAGGGTAGTTGGGACAGTCATTGAGGAGCTTGGCTGAATGACGGAAGTGTTTGTGTAAGCAGATCCGGAAGAGTAGACGCTTGGCGCAGCAGTGGTGGTGTTGGCAATGGCGATCTGGGCACCTGGGAGGGACGCAGACGCAGATGGGTACACGTGTGCGGAAACTGACGTAGATGGATTCACAGGTGCAGAGGGAGCAACAGGCGCTGATGGAGAGACAGAGGCACCACCTGCGGCTCCACCGCTAATACCGAACTGAGTGGAGTATTGGTAGGTACCGGTTGCATCGTCAATGAGCTGGATGCCGTAGCGGGAGACGTCAGCCTCCAATTGAGGGGAGACGTTCCAGAGGAAAGAACCGGTGTTGGGGATCTTCTCGGCGATTGGGCTGAGGACGACGAGGTTCTCAGCTGGTCCGCGCAGGAGAAGAATGGTTACTGTGCCTGCGGTGGTTGGGTTCCAGCTGACAGTATATGTTGTGCCTGCGGGAACTGGCTCGTTCAAGCCTGGGTGGGCAATTGGGTTGCAGGCATTGGTGCACATGGTGGTCTGATATTGCTGTCAGTATTGCGTATATCAACGGAAAATGGTGATTGCAAATGGCACATACGGGAGTTGTGTATGCAAACGCAACAGCAGCAGAAGCCGCGACAACGGAGAAGTACTTTGCGAACATTTTGGCTGTGGTATAGTAAACAAGGGTTTGAGACTAAAAAGTGGTATAAGAACGAAAAAAGTCAAGAAACGTCGAGTCTTTGAATTAGAAGTGGGTTGAATGAGTGAATGTACCGCGCAAGGCAAGGGATTATAATAAGGAATGACTGGAGTGGTTAAAGAGAAAGAAGAGAGAGCGAAAGGAAGAAAGAGTCGGAGCTGAATATGAACGAGCATCAGGGGCTCGAGATCATCCCAAAATAAACGTTCGTGCTAACAAGGGCCCATGCTTGCGCAGGGGATATCCAACCAATGCGAAGGGGAGCTGAACCTCTAGCTCTCTCGGTTTAGTCCGTATGGGGGTATTTGGCGTCTGTGCAATCTCCCCCAGGAGGAATGTAAACCTTGGGTTTGGGAGGGGCGCAGTAAATTTATAGCACATCCAAACATTGTGGGATTCTCTACCTGGTTGCCGAGTGCTGTAGGCAGTAGGGTTACAATAACAATAGGATCTGGTATTTGCGGCTTTTATCTCGCTTTCATATTAACTCGTTCCTGGCACTGGGGGACAAGGTCATGGGAGTTGCGGTTCAGGCGTGTGGAAATTCGAGGTTTGGTTTTCTCGTGGTTTGGAAACTCCAACCAAATTTGCAGGCGCCTCTTCCGCTTAAGACGGTGATCACCGTAAGTCATTGGCGTGCGTGATTGCGTGAGCTGAGCTATCGCGCGAATCCGTGACCAACAGGTTAGATATTGCCTGGTGCCCTTTGGTTGGTGGTAGTATCGTGATACTTAAGGTGTTGGCCCCATCCAACCATAACACTGGTTCTGTTGCCTCAGCCATCGTAGAGTTCAGCGTCGTATTCGAAAACTCTACAGCTCTGCCTAGCTACCCTGGACATGCTATCCTGTACGGAGATCATTTCTCTGCCCAATTTGGTACGATTCTAGGACTGCTGGCATCAAGGTGGATCGATATAGCCTCAGAACCGCGGTAGAAGAGCTGTGAATTCCGCGTTTAGTGTTATTCCGATAGATGTTCCGATTCTCTTGATTAAGTGTTCGGTATTAAGTGTTCGGTACACACATGTCGTTTGCTATTTGCGTCTTGGTTTTGTTTTTTTTTCTTCTTCCAAATTGTCTTCATGATTTCGTAACGTTCGGGATCACGACGAGATTTACTTCAATTTGGCACAGCTCAAAAGTTCAATTTACTGGCTAGTCTGCGTCCAGGCTGAAAGATTGGAAGCACTTAACATTTGCAGTAAGGCTGAATTGATGCTCAGCTCAGACTTGAGCTGCAAGTATTGAGCTGCCGTAAAAAGTTGCCTCTAAATATAGTTGATGCTACCAGTATTGGAATTCGAGGAGGGTTTGACCGTTTGACACATCCTAGGCAACGAGGTGGTCGCTTCTAGCCCTAATGGACAAATTTAGACGCTGTCAACGGGACACTGAGATCATTACCAGGAGCGCCTTGAGCACCATTGCAAACACTGGAATGGGCGATGAGAGATCTTAACAAGCAATGGAAGGGGTTTCCGCTTGGTGCAACTCTCTTGCAAAGGAATGCTCAGATAATGAGCGACGGGAACTTGCTTACAACCACGAAGTCCTCACTCAACAACAGAGAGCTCTTTGCGATTGTTCGCCGACGTAGTCCATGAGCCGCATAAGAATATCTATTTTGGGTCGTGACCTGCGTCGCAACGCTCGAATCCATATGTCGAGACACACACTGACATTGGAATTAAACCAGGTCCTCGACATCGTTTGTCAATTGAGGTATGGTACCCAACAGCGCAAGCCGTTACTTATCCATATAGGTATATGACGTATATTGCTATTTCGGTTGCAGAATACTTCTACTCAACTACACGAGAGTTTCCGCATCTGGCTCATCCAAGCTCCCAAAAGGTAGCGCATGAAGAGCCACGAGAGGCTGTTGTAAGGAGTTCCCATTACGTTTCCACATCCTCATATGATGCTGATCGACGAATGTTTCTGTGCGAGGGATTCTGAATCTGCAACTTTGTCAGAAAATTGTCAACACGACCACGGGAAATCATCGTCACTGTGGCACTAAGGTTACAGAAGCTATCTTGTGATCGCAAATTCGGAGACGGACATTGCGATCTTCTGGAAGAAGGTGTCGCCATCATCAGAGGGGTTCGCGCATGACGTTGAAAGAAGCCAGGAGTTGTCCAGGCATTAGTAACGAAGATCCGAATCACTGCTGGATTCAGTGGGATCCCCTATTTCCAGCGGTATACACGACCATAGGGTCTACGTCTGTAGCCAAAGAGGGAAGTGCACTAAAGTTCTGGCTCTTCCGACAGGCCGGACCCCACTTTTCGAAACCTCACCTCCTCCAACTTTGTAGATCTATTACCATCCTCGACCAACCACCATCCTAGAAGAGAACAACGCCCGATCCCGCAAATGATCGCATCGCAACTTTGCCAGTGGTTCTTTGGTTCGACGTCGCTGTCAAATTTCTGCTTCTAGAATACGATCCGCCAATGAGTAGCTAGGTAATTGCTTGCCCTGCATTTTAGCCATCTCAGTCATGATGCTTACCAAACAAAGATCGACTCCAAATATGACGATAATTGTCTTTTATTTAGTCTCTCAAGAGACATTTCTCCACTTGCATCGCGGGGAAGCGTCACGATAGAGGAAGAGATGGTCGTTCCCGAGTGCTACCTTGGACCACGAGGTCGTCGAGGTAACTTCAGCATCGAATCATACCTGGAGAACAGACCTGTCGGCCTAGTAGACTCCAACTTCACGACATGTTAGATCCACTCGCCCAGCTTAGAACAATGGCGGTCGGCTCCCATCTCGACTTTCACGATCCTCTAAGATCGTTTAAGTTCACATGTGTTCCCTCAGTTTGTTTGGGAATTTCATCTGTGTCTTCCAAAACTAAGTGACTTGTAACATCACCCAACAAGAGAATCTTTGGCTTGTGAATCCTCATCGTCACACCATAGTTGGATCTAACTGCTTTTCGCGATGCTTACCACCTTTGCCACGGCCTTTGGTCTAGCCAGCCTCGCGCTAGCTGCACCAGCATCGTAGGTGTATTGCGAAACAAAGTCTGTACTCCTTGCTAAACCACTAAGCTCCATACACGCTCGTGCCGATGCCAAATTCGCATATGGAGCTGAGAAAGTACGCGGGGTCAATCTGGGAGGCTGGTTTGTCCTAGGTAAGTAATACAATCTATGCTAAAATCGCATCTATTGATCGAATCAATGTAGAACCCTGGATCACACCGTCTCTCTTTGATGCTCTAGATATCGCTGCTGTCGACGAGTGGACATACACTGCGACCTTGGGCAAAGATGAAGCGCGCACCAGGCTATCAAATCATTGGAACACCTTCATCACCCAAAGCGACTTCAGCGCAATCGCTGCCGCTGGTATGAATCACGTGCGCATACCCATCGGCTATTGGAGTATCACTCCCAATGATGGAGAGCCTTACGTGCAAGGCGCATACGAAAAGCTCGGAGAAGCCTTGAATTGGGCTTCCGAGGCAGGACTTAAGGTCATAATTGATCTTCATGGTGGTATGTTACTTCACTATCAGCATATACGAATCTCAGATCTGACAATTCCCAAGCACCCGGGTCGCAAAACGGATTCGACAACTCCGGTCACTACGGTGCCATCAACTGGGGCCAAGGAGATAGCGTAATTCAAACCATTGATGCCATAGTTAAAATCCGCAACGACTACTCTAACCACCCAGCTGTATCAACCATCGAGCTCCTAAACGAACCCATGGGTGGAAGCATCAACATGGAGACCATCAAACAATTCTACAAGGACGGATGGGGCAATCTATGGGACTCCCCCGTCGCAATAGCCTTCAGCGATGCATTCCAAGGCGTCACCAGCTGGAACGATTGGGGCGCCGGATTGGATAGGCTCATCCTCGACACACACCACTATGAAATTTTCGACAATGCTGTCCTGAAATTGAATGCTGGTGAGCATATCGCTACGGCGTGCAGCTTTGGCGCACAGATGCGCGCCAGTAATAAATGGACTATTTCGGGTGAGTGGACTGGTGCTATGACGGATTGCGCTAGGTACCTTAATGGATATGGTAGAGGTGCGAGATATGATGGGACGTTCGCTGGGTCGTCTTACGTTGGCAGTTGTGATGGTAAGAGCACTGGCTCTGTTTCTCAACTATCTCAGCCGGAGAGGGACGATATGCGCAAGTACATTGAGGCACAGCTTGATGCATATGAATCCAAGGAGGGATGGGTTTTCTGGACATGGAAGACCGAGGGTGCGCCTGGTTGGGATATGGGTGATATGTTGGCCAATGGTGTCTTCCCCAGCCCGGTCACAAGCAGAAACTGTCAGTGTTAACATTGCTTCCATTCAAACCTTTTCTGTATGTGCTAATAAAATCTAGTCCCCGGCCAATGCGGCTATTAGCCACCACACGGCTATTAGCTATGCAGCTACCGATTATGTGGATATAGCACGGCCAATTCAATGACTTTTACGAACTACAATGAAGGCAAGGAATTGGAGTATTGGGAAACAAGGATACCTTCATGATACCCCCGCTCGTTTTACAGGTAATACATATGAGACCCCAGAGAATACTTGTAACATCATCGCAATATTATGGGGGAATGGAAAGACAACGCGGCGCCACGACGACCACTCGAATAAATGTACTTATAGCCATATTTGCTTTTCGATTCACAGTTTTGACCTCCGGATCCTTTGGGTTACTACAGTTTATGCGTTCTCGTCCTTACTATCCCTCTCCCTCTCTCGCTCTCTTATCGCCTTTTTTCCAGCTGTGCTTCACTTCTAACAATATATGCCCTTTTTCAATCAATCTTTCGTGCTTTTCGTATAGTCCAGCATGCACATGGGTCTGTTACACTCCACATCAAACTCCACGCCATCAAGTCAGATCTGGATGGAGGGAACATTCAGATAAATACTTAGATTTCTTGTGCCTCAACATATCTATCTTGATTTTTACACCGACTTCTTCGTTTCCCTAGAACCCCACAAGCCAAGTCCGGAATCATATCTCGGCTGCTCCCATAACCCCAAAACCTCCTCTAATTTGATACTCTCTCTCGCGCCGCGGAGATAAGTAGGCTTTGGTATGGATCCATTCATACGTAAACCTAAAGGAGGACTTGCCTGTGATGATATATCACTGAAGGACGTTGTAATATTACGATGAATAGAACCTTCATCGCTGTAATTGGACGTACTTGGTTCCGATATCTCAATTGGTGATGAAACGATTGCATCGCAGTATTCCAAGGCAGGATTGAGTGCTATTACATTTCCTCCTCCAAAGGTAGGAGAAGAAGTATTGATATCCTTCCTAGAGCTATAGCGTATGGATTTGGGTGATACTTCCGATAGTATACTCCCTAGACTATTCCTCGGATCAAATATAGATGTGTTTCTGAATGTTATGCCACCACTCGGTGCGACTTCTCTAGTAATGTAAGCAGCAGGTTTAGGCTTAACTTTATTACCCAGGCTTAAGGGTAAGACCATTGGTAATGGCGACTGAGGCGTTCTTGGTGCAGAATATGTCGATGCGGGACTGATCACAACATCACCATTCCCCACCCCAATAGTAGCCCACAAAGTCTGATTCTCCTCATTCTTCCTCTCCAACGCAACCTCCTTCGCTTCGAGTTCCCCATCCAAAACCACAAGCTCATTCTCTTTACAGTCCAATTTGGCTTGATACATCTCCTCAATCTGGGATATACGTTCCTTAACAGCATGAGCGTACTGCTGTTCAATTTGCGCTATTTGTCGCGCATATTGCCCTTCTATTCTCGTTATCGTGTCCGCTATGGTTTGGTCTTGGGATTCCTGGACGCGGGTGTAGAGTCTTGCTAGTACTTGAACTTCGCGGAAGACGTTTTGGATTTGTTCTTCCCTGGAGGAGTTTAGGCGGTTGTAGCGCGTTAGGGATGTGGTGTGGTCGGCCAGGATTGGGATAATTGTGCTTAAGTCTGCGTATTCGTGGGTTTGGGATGGTGTGGCGGTTATTTGCTGTTCATTGTTCTGCTCCTCTATTTCCACAGAGCGGGGCTTTGTTGATCTGCTAAATCTACCTGCTTTAATCTCTTGGAACACTTTACTAACGTAATTAAATCCTGCGAATTGGATCCAGCTGAATACCATATTTGCCACTTTTCCAGCGAAGTAGGGATTCGAGGTAAATGCCCACTCCAAGCCTCGAGCAGCATGACTGTAGAGGAAGAAGAGATACGGTCCAATGATTGGAGAGAAGAATCTCCATTTGCTGGAATGGGGCAACGCAACATGGAATACTGTTTGTAGCTGTTTACAGACGAAATAGAATATGGCAAGTACAATAGAAGGATCGGTTCTCAGCGCTGGCTGGGGCTGGATTGAGCCTTTTGTGAAATTTGCCGTATAAGGGTCGGCGACATCTCTGAGGAAAGAGGTTAGCTTAGGGTTGACAGTGATGTAATGCATTATTGTTGAGTGAACCGCTGCATGTAAGGTAAGATTGTAAGAACTGATGCAAGTGAAAGGAGCGTTTTATCGAGACGAGGAGAGAACTTTCGATAGTAATAGAATGGTGAAGAACAAGGAATGAAAGTACGAGTAGCTAGCTGCCTTTGAAAAGTTTCTTTGTGTGAAATTCAACTGGAAATGTGCAACCGTAGAGTTGGCCGCTTTGTCGACCCAGGCTGGCGTGGTAATGGTAATCTTTGTTAGACCAGTTGCATTGAACGGTTGCCTTCAAGTGGGAAATTTCATCGTCTAACCTCAATGCTCATGAGATTGCAAGCCGAAACAAAGCGATAGACTGACAACTCCTCCGTTACTCTAGCCATTTCCTACCACCTGGATTTGCTGCTCAAAGAGATGATGATGTGCTCGAGATGATGAGGCAAAAACACAGTCGAAAAAAAGATTAGTGATACTTTGTCATGAGCAAAATGCTTGTAGACTGGATAGACTGAGGTCATTAGCCCAACTCAGGGTCATACATATATCTCATACAGTCTCGTTAGCAGCAAGAAGGCCCCCTAATAAGTCAGATACCATTATAGAATTCGCAGCCACAATGTGGAGCCAAAAGAGTCTCAAGAATGAACCTCAGAGCTTGCTGATAATGAGATTGTGTAAGTTGAGGCCTCAGGCGTCAAGGCCTCACGGACCCACCTTGAATCTTCGTTTCTCCTTTAGAAAGCAAGACCTCACTCCTTTGACAATCTCTGCAATCCATCAGCCCATGCCCACATCGTGCTTGCAACTTCATTTTCGTTGTTTGCAGCAGATTGCACATGTTTTCTTTGTTCATACACGCCCATTCAGCGCTCCCCTCGCTGCGTCTAAATGAGTGTCGCCACATTTCAGCAGCAGGGCGCACTCAAAGTTGGCCTTGTGAAGATGGAAGACTCAAAGAAGCGTGCTGTCACCTCTATTGAGGATGACGTTACTGCTCCCCCTCCTCCAAAGCGGCAGGCTACAATGAGTAACGGTACTGCCGCAGAAGAACGCCCTGAAGTACCCAAATTCGGGACCGTGAACACGCCCTGGCAGACTGATCTCGATGTAAGATTTCACATAAATACTTCAAAACCTCGCGAGATCATGTGCTGACAATATTGCGATGTCTAGACTCTCCAGAAAGATGCACTTTGTCGCCAAATGCGCGAGTATAAGCGGGAAAAAGTCGCTCTTGAGACTTCTGTCAGCGATCTAGAGACAAAATTGGCTTATCATCAAGACCATTTGCGCATTGTTGATGCATGGTGGTTGCAGGTTCGTGTTTTCCTTGGTTTTATTCATTCCTTGAACCTGACTGACCAGTCGCGTGACAGTTTCTTGATGAAGTTAGAGTACTCATGAACGACCTCGCATCAACTCGGCACCCATCACCAACAGACTCGAACAGTACGTCCCACTCCTCACTCCTACACCTTTTGCCTTGATGAACAATTCCTGATACCTGTGCAGAACCACTACCTGACTCATCATTCCTGGAATTCAAGGAGAAGGATCAATTTGAAGAACACCTAGGCTCTCGTACCGAAAGCATCAAGGCTGTGATACAGGCTCTTTGTTCATCATCACAGACAACAATCCCAGAGACATTGGAATATCAAACCCGGATAAATGAACTGCTCGCGACTGAAAAGGTACACATCGCTGCCCTGCAGCGTGCGCAAGCTGAGCGAGATGGACTTCAAGATCGTTTGGATAATGCATCATACCGCTATCTTATGGCCGAGAGGAAACTCGACCGGCAAAAGAGCCAGGCCGTGGCCAGTCTGGAAATGCAGAGCCAAATGCAATCCCAAGCCATGAAACCGGATGCGTCAGACGCCAACACCAATGGAGATGCTGTAAATGGTTTTGGGGAAGCAGGTGGGTTGGCGAGTGAAGATGCCGAGCGCGAACGCCAGGAAGCCGTTGCTGTAGCCACAAAGGTCAAGGAGCAGCTCGCACAGCTGGAAGAGGAGAATGCAAAACTTACGAAGGAGGTGACTTTACTGAAGGCTAATTCCACCGGACACACGGACGAGGAATACGCCAAAACAGAGTTGTTCAAAGTCGTTAAGTCGCAGCTGGAGGACAGCTATAATAAGCTGAACGATCTGGAAGCCACCCACCTTCAACTAAGGGAGGAAGCCAAAAAGGCTCAAGCTGAGCGCACTTCATACCGCATGAAGATCGATGAGGAATCAAGGGAGTCTATATCAGAAGCGGAAGGTCAATTAGCGAGAGCTGATGCGGACCTTCAGAGAGTTCGTGCCGCTCGGGATGATCTGATCGCGAAAAGCTCGATTCTGGAGGCCTCCATGGCCGAACGTCAGCTTTCCACGGAGCAAACACAAGCACTTGCCAAAGCCCGGGAAGACCGAATTAACGCCTTAGAAATCGAAGTAGAGCGTTTGAAAATTCAAGCAGGAGAAGCCAAAGTTGAGTTGAGCGAGGAGGATTTGGCAATGACCGACGTTGAAGAGTTGCGTGGCAAAGTTGCAAGCTTGAAGAAGGAGTATAGCCTGCTGTCTAACGAGATGCCCTCCATGGAACAAGCATGGAAGAAAGCTCAAACTCTCGCAGCCAGCAAAGTAACTCAAGCCTTTCAATTGGACGAAACTGTTGGGAGACTGAATGCCGAAAAAGCAAAAGCAGATCAAAAATACTTTGGAGCTATGAAGGCCAAGGAAGCGCATGAAAACGAACTTCGCTTACAACGCAAGCAAAATAAGGCTTCTTCGGGTATCATCACCGCACTCAAGGAGACGGAAGCCAAAATTCGGGATTTGTGCACTAACCTGGAGAAGCAACTTGCGGAAGACAGGATGACGATCGAGGTTATGACCCGTCATCAGCATGTTCTAGAGCAAAAAGCCAATCAAGCTGGTATTGCCGAGACTGGATTGCAGACACAGGTTGTTAAGTTGAAGGAATCAATGGTTGAGAAAGACTCACTACTGTCGCTGGCAGAGCACTCGAGACGCGAAGCAGAGCAACAGGTGGAGCAACTCAAGCTTCATTTGGAAGCTGCAAAGAAGAAGTCGGAGGAGTGGAGGGTAAAGGTCAAATCGAGCTCCAGTGACGAGGTCAATAACTTGAGGGTATGTTGGACTGTGTTTTGTGGTTGGAATTGTGTGCTAACATAATTTTTAGAGAGTTGCCTACTGTCAATGCGGCAAGAATCTCAAAGACACGTGCATTGTCCTCTGCGGCCATATCCTTTGCAAAACTTGCGTCGATGATCGTCTCAAGAACCGACTGCGAAAATGCCCTGTTTGTATGGTTCCTTTCGGTGCCAAAGATACCAAGACAGTGCATCTCGTGTGAAAGACTTGCTACTGACCACTTTGTTTTGGCATATTGTTAGAATATATGCCGGTGGGAGAAGGGTCGTTAACCATATTGGGCCTTGCAGCTTTACGTGGAGATTCCCTCTGACTCTCGCACTCTTCACTGACAGAGTGTCGATGGTCGCAAAGACCACGAAAGACAGCGCTTGCGCCCCTTCGGCACCACTAGTCCTACCTGCTGCTTTCCCTTTTTTCTGCCTCTTTTGCGCGCTTCTTCATTCTGCCCTGCCTCGGCGAGATACCAGCCTTTGTTCTGATATCCCATGGCGGCTTTCTTTTCACGATTGTATTACCATGGCCGTGACGGGCTTTTGCGTCTTGAACTTTGCGTTTGGCGATCTGCGTGCTTTAGATTGCGTGCTCTCCACCTTCCGCGAGCTGAGGAAGGGAATTCGGGAAGATGACTTTTGGTCGCGGGAAAGAAAGCCGCTTTAAGAGAGAGGCGAATCTATTGTAGGACTAAAACGGTACGGAGGAACTCTATTGGCAATGCCTTCTGGGGTACTGATACCTCCCCTGCTCTCGGTGCGTCCTTTGAGGGAGCATGATTATTTTTTCGAAGCGATACTTGTCGGATGTTTTGTGGCATGTTGTTGATTTGTTGAAGGAAATTGAGGTAGTAGAAGTTCAAACTAACGATGTTCTTTTGACTGTATATATTTCACTGTCCACCGCGTGAAGCTTCTACAGTGATGAAGTATGGTACCGTTGCTTCATGAGGACGAACCATCACATTCACTCGTGAAACATGCTCAGCCCTATGGTGCCCGGCGGAAACCTCCGCAGAGCCTCATGTCAAAGTTTCTCCCAGAAAAATAGTTCGGCAACTCCAACTCTAGTCACGACCTCCGGAAGATATACCTCTTCACCTCTTTCCCCCCTCCCCTCTATCCCACCTAGATCCACCCTCCTTCTTTCCAAAAATGCCGCGCACGAAAAAACAAAAAGAAACCCGTAGACCAGCGCGCTACTCCAATCCAACTCCCAACGGAAAACACATCTCGAACTCCAAAATCACAAAACTGCCTCAGCACTCCTCCTCAGCAAAACAGAAAAATACAAAAGCCAAAACGAAGCAGATACATATCCAACACAACAAACCCATAATCCCCTTCCCCGTCCACTTCCCCACACTCCTCCTCGGCGAAGGCGACCTCTCCTTCACAGCATCATTGATTCTCGACCACGGCTGCGCGAATATAACAGCTACAACATTCGATACTAAAGAGCAACTGCTTGAGAAATACCCCCACGCTTCTGAGAATATAAAAATTATAGAGGAAGAAGGGCAGGGATTGTTTTTTGGGGTTGATGCTACGAAACTGGGTGGTAGTGTTAGTGGCAAGGGTGTGAGAAATAGGGGACCGTATAGGAGGATCGTGTTCAATTTCCCGCATACGGGGGGTGTGAGTAAGGATGTTAATAGGCAGGTTAGGGGGAATCAGGAATTACTTGCTGCGTTCTTTAAGGGTGCGGTGGAGCTGTTGGACACTTCAAGTACGGAGGAAGGAGAAGTAGAGGAGGGAGAGGACACGTCTTCTTCCACCCTGGTAACACTCTTCGAAGGTGAACCATACACCCTATGGAATATACGCGATTTAGCACGGCATTGCGGTCTTGTCGTGAAGAGGTCTTTCAAGTTTAAATCGGAAGCATATCCATTGTATAAACATGGAAGGACGGTGGGCGTTATTAAGAATAAAAATGGGGAGGTTAGTGAGAGTGCGTGGAAGGGGGAGGGGAGGCCGGCTAGGACGTATGAGTTTGGGTTGAAAGAGGTGGAGGTTGTGGGGAGTGGGATGGGGAGAGGAAGGGAGAAAGCTACGGGTGGGAATGATGTGGCGTTGGGGAAGAGGGGGGATGGTGGGAGGGGTGGAAAGAAAGAGATGAAGGGTGGGGAGAGTAGTGATGGGGATAGTGATTGAAATGCTGTTGAAGCAACCTTGAAGCATTTGTACGGGTCTTCAGAAAATATGGGCTAAGAATTCGGTGTCGAAGTACTCTATACTCCCACCCAGGACGACCATCTCGCCTCCTACGAAATATACACCTTCGCCACATCCTCCCACGCGTAAATCTTATCAATCTCCACCGGATCTCGCACATACCCCTTCTCAGTCCCAAGTTTCTCATTCAACCTCTCAAGCCTCTCCCTCCCATATATCCTACCATTCGGAAGCACAACAGGATCACTCTCAACGATACTCTTAGTGTGATGCGCAAACGGTACCCTCCTCGCTAATTGATTGAGTTCAGTACTACAAATCGGACAGACATTTCCTACGCCTGCACCTCCTATAGCGGTACCAAGGCCAGCTTCAGGTGTATTGATTATGTCATCCATGGATGTATCGTGGGTTTGGGTTGGTGTGTTCTGGGGTGTGTGTCCTCGGGAGTGGTGGTGGCGTGGGTGGTGTTGTTGAGATTGTGATTGCGATCGCGGTGAGGTGGAGGAATTGAGGCCGGAGGAGGGTGATACGAATTTAGAGTGGCAGGCCGGCGTTTTGAGCGCGGAGAGACCGGCTGTGAGAGCCATGTGGAGGAGGGGTCTCTGGGGGATGTTGTACATGCTATGATGGGTTTCTAGGAATAGTTTCGCTAGGTTCTGCCACCGAAACTCTGAATATAATCGCTGCGCACAGTCCCCTGTATTAGCACAATATCTTTCTTACTGAATCTATATTCAAGGGGTATGACGCTGCCCCAGAAAACGTTTGGAAGCTGCACTTACCGCCGGTGACATTTTGTACCCGTCCGAGAGGGCATATTCCCATTCATCCAGTACTTGATCCCTCGTGGGAGCCTGGATGTTTTTGTCGTAGAACTTCAAATCGATCGACTCGCACATATCTGGTGATATGACCAATAGGACCGCTGCTTGGGATTTCCATTTGGGATCTGGGTGGGAGGAGAGGTGTTTTGCGGCGTGGGCGCGGGCGTCTTGTAACTTTTTCATGGAGGGAGTGGTGAAGCCGGCGCGGACGAGCTCGATGTATTGTTGGAGGCGGAGTTCGTATTCTAGTGTGTTGTTCTGGTTGGTTGTTTAGTTGATTTAGAAGGTTTGATATGTTCTGAGATGCGGATGAAAGTATAGACTTTTGGGATATGAATGAGAAGAATTCGGAGAAAAGAGTATACGCACATTCATCTTCCTCATCCCACCCCCCATCCTCCCACACCAAGCCAAAGCAGCATCAACCTTATGCTCCACCCTGAGACTCCTCTCAATCTTCCCCACAAGTTCAAATTCCTCCAAATCAACTAAACCCTCTATGCCCTTCTCCTCGGCAAGTCCCCTAGCACTCTTCGTATACCCCATTCTTAGTAAATAATCCACAAGTAACCTATCCAATCTTACACGACTCCATTCGTCGTATTTGACATCCGCTAGGGAGGGTATGTCGTTTAATTCTTCGAGGTGGTTTATCCGGCTGAGGGATTGGGATGCTAGATCGCTAGAGGAGGTATTTAGGGTTGTGAGTTTCTTTTTTAGAGCTTGGAGTTGCGATAAAGCGGTGTTGAGGGTGGAGAGGGCGGGTTGGGAGGGGTCGCTGTCATTGTTTTGGGTGGAGGATGCTGAGGCGGCTGCTTTTATGCCGGCGCTTAGGGTTGCGTTTACTTTCTTTTGGGTGGTTTCGATGTTGAATTGGGCGGATTTGAGATTGTTTCTTGAGAGCTCCGAGGGGAGGCGGAGTAGGGGTTGGTCCTGTGTATAGGCGTTAGAATGTTTTGATAGCCATGGATTATAGCCAACGTGCGATTAGTATATGAGTAGCTGGGTCTAGCTTGCTTGCTTTGAACTCTGTCATGGTGGTATGTTGTTGCGTTGAAATTGTTACTGAACTTAAGCTGTGAGGTCAGAGGTTTGAGCTTCGTTATCAGATGCAGTCACGGGTTGGTGGCGTTTTTGGAGGGGTATGGTTGGACTGTCACGATGATTGGTGCTCTTTAGAATGACAAAGTAATCTTGAGAGCACTGAATATATAAAGGATTCATTCAGAATCGTCGCTCAAATAAGCAGAGAACCTATTTGCTTGCGTCAACACTCCGCATGGCTGAGTTAGACCACATACTGTGTGGCTCTTCTTATAAGCACAGCCTTGTCCCTTTCCAGAACAAACAGACATATATCAAGTCCCTCTGCCCTTTGGTTGATCCTGCCAGCCTCTCCCTCAACATTTCACTTAGCAATAATACTAACAACATCCTCATCAGCAACCACATGCGCCAACCCCACCCTCTGCGGCACATGTCTAGCACTCGCCCCCCAAACAAGCGCATACTTGAACGTATCCTTCAGCGTCCTATGCACCTGATCGCAAACATCCTCAATAGTACTCCCCGTCCTCACAATAAGCGCTTCGCTAAAATCAGGATCTATACCTTTGCGTTTTGTGTAGACGCGGATGAGTTGCAGCATTTCCCAGCATTTGTCTACGACTTCGGTGACGCCGAGGTCGAGTTCGCAGGACATGACTGCGGTGTAGGGTTCTCGGGCTAGGGTGTCGAGATGCTCGAGGCCGATGGAGTCGACTTTGTTGTAGACGTATAGGCTAGATTTTAGATTAGAATTTCATTATACATAACACTGGTGGAAATCGTTACCATTTTATGTATTTTCGGTGGTCTTTCATTATCACGTCTATTAGGTCGTCGACCGTTGCTATTCAAAAATCAGTACACCAGTTGAGTAGACGAAGGTTGGTTTGAGAAGTTCACTTACCATTTTCATCTCGCACCAGTACTTCGCAATTCAGCATTTTATAGTCTCTTAGGATGTTATATAGCATTTTCTCGTCGAGATTTCTAGGAGGCGCTTGGAACGTTATCTTCATGCCTCCTGCTTTCTTTTGCTTCAGATAAATATTCCTACATGGGAGATCAGTATTCTACTTATGAACAGAGAGTACAATTTGCGTGGACATACGGCGCTTCCCGATTCAGCCGTATTCCTACAGCTTCCAGTTCAGCTTCGAGAAGTGCTCTCTGTTCGGCTCGTTTTGTCGCATCTAATATCATAACAATCATATCGCTCGTCTATCACACCACAAGGTTAGCGATCACTTTACCTCCATCTTATACTCTACTTCACACACCACAACCAAACATCCCCCTCCAATACTACAAAGAAAACTCACCTTCGCAGCACTAATAACCTGCCTCCCCCTCCCCTTCCCCTCACTAGCCCCCTCGATAATCCCCGGCAAATCCAAAACTTGAATCTCCGCGCCCCCATACTCTAGCACACCGGGAATAGCCGTCAGAGTCGTGAAAGCGTACGCGGCGACGATACTTTTCGTCCTTGTGATTTTACTAAGAAATGTTGATTTGCCTACGGAGGGGAATCCGACCAGAGCTATACGTGCGTCACCTGATTTGGAGACGTCAAAACCGGTGCCGCCGGCTGCGCCGGCTCCTGGGCCTGGTTCTAGGAGTTGGGCTCTGTAGCGTGCTAGTTTTCTGGGTTGAGTGTGGTGTTAGATTGTGAAGCAGACCTCAATATCTTGGATTGGTGTACCCTTTCAGTAGACCGAGATGATATTCTTTACGCGGTCAGTCTTCATATTACTGAAATGGAAATACACTTTTAGTATACCGGTTGCTTTATTTTCTGCGGAAGTTTCTGTATTAGCATATTTTTTACAGAAGTGGTTCCTTCTTTTACGGCCGTACTCTGCGTCCTCTTCATTTCCTCCTCAATCCTGAAATTTGTTAGCCAGAGAGCCTCTCTTCAGATCATCGTTTCCAAGCTCTTACTCCTTGATCTTTTCCGTGATATTCACCATCGCGGCGAGATGTGGAGCTTCAAGCCCCGCAACAAGTCTGTTGTATGTCTACCAATGGCTATACAAACAGGGATGAAGACCAGCTTCACAAGAAGGAAATATTGAAAATCTTGCTAATGGCGAACGGAGAGTGGAAAGTCAACTTGGTCAAATATCCATATCACGTGTGTACGCAAAATGCTGCTAGGCTATTTTAGGTAAACGCCATTATCTTCAATTTTGATTTCACAACTCCAATTTGAATAACAGATACAATGCCTCCCAAAAGCAGAGGCTCCCACCTAGAGGGCTTCCACTCCAAATCAACGCCCAACCTCCCGACGATCCAATCCCTCACCCCCAACTCCACCACAACCCTCCGCCCACGACCAGAATCACGATCAAGACCCGAACCGCGCTCCCCCCTCAGTGGTTCCACATCCCCAGAAACAGGAGCGTATGAACATCACGATGAGGTCGATGGATTCTCTTCAGATGACGATGATCTATCAGAAGAAGAAGATGTTTCATCTCAAAATTTCGACAAGAGACCACTATACAAGCACAACAATTCGCGATCGCATATCCATCTCCCACCGAGTAGTTCCCAACTATTCCCACCATTTTATAACAGACCGCCTACGCCATTACCGCCTTCACCATCTCTAACATCATTATTGCGACCCTCGTTCAGCGCACACAATTCGCACCACACAACTCCCGAATCCTCAGATACGGAATCAGCAACCGGGACTTCCACAGCGGCGGCAGTAGCCAAATCCGCCCATTCCGTTTTGGACATCCCCCGCGCATCACCTAAAGTCCCTACATACGAGTATTACGGCTTTGCGCTGTATCTAGCATCATCAGGCGCATTCCTTATGTACCTACTCTGGTCATTTCTCCCATCCCCATTTCTCCATCAATTGGGTATACATTACTACCCCAACCGGTGGTGGGCTCTCGCTGCTCCAGCGTGGATAGTAGTTCTACTAATATATATATACGTCGCTCTTGCTAGTTATAATACTGGTTATCTGACTCTTCCTATGAGTAGTATAGAGAATTTGGTGGATGATGCTGCTCAAGTTGCTATTTTGGATAAGGAGGGAAGGATAATGAGGGGCAGGAAGAGTGGGAGGTTTGAGGTTAAAAGAGGAGGTGGTGGTGGGCGGAGTGGTAGGCATAGCAGGCAGAATAGTAATGGGGCTAAGTTTGCTGGGAGTAGCCTCGGGGGCAGTGATGTCGATTGGAGGGGTTTGTGGAATGAAGGTACTGATGCTGTTATGGATGTGCCTATCGGTGGTGTTTGTGAGATTTTGTATGGGGCTGGGAGGGAACGAGTGGATGGGGAAGGATATGATCAGGAGGAGAATGGATGATAAGTATAATACATAATTTAGGGAAAGCTTAGCAGATGAGCCAAATATCTTCTTTACGATATTTTTTAGTCCACCTTCTTACGATTTACAGTATTCAGTATTGCTGACACTTACTAATACTTCTTGTAGTACATCAATTCTTGTGCCCAGCAGAAAAGGTCGACTAAAATTACGATGGATGTATATACAAGTATTCCATTCGCATTTAGATCCAAATATCCCACGTGATATATGCGCAGCTAACCTCGAAAATCATTTGACACCAAAGCGATACAATACCCAAAAAAGACAGACTTTCCCCGAAAGCCCTTCCCTCCACAAATCGAAGCCCGCCAAAGTGTACAATGGCTACCATGACCATGGACCAAATATTCGCAGGCGTCAGAATCGTGAATGATGAACTCATCCCTGCAGCAAACAAACCTCTTGATATTATCCCCACAAACGAGAACCATTCCGTCGTAGCGGCAGCGCGTACAAAAGACGGCGAGGTCATCACCGCGTTCAATGTCTTTCATTTTACAGGAGGTATAATTTCCCTCACTTCGCCCCCCCCCCCCCCCCCCTTCGAAATCCCCTCTCTAATCAAGTAACAACTTCAGGCCCCTGCGCCGAAGCAGTCGTCTTCGGTGCCGCAGCTGCACAGGGTTACCTGCCCAAAGATTTGACGCACATCGTCGCTGTTGTGAATAGAACTCGTGATGTGATTAGTCCGTGTGGAAAGTGTCGCCAGATGTTCGTAGATCTGTGCCCACAGATTATGGTGGGTGTGAAAGATGAGGGTGTTTTGAGGGTTGTAACTGCAGCTGCTTTGCTGCCATTTGCTTATGTTAATGTCGATGTTGAAGGTTGAGGGTTTGGATCTAGGATGAGTTGGATTGGAGTAGTGTCGGAGGGTAGAGCATTTAGACACCGTTGAAATCTCAAGGAGCATCATCTTTTTCAAATAAATCCCCAGACGGCCATTCCTCAATTTGAAAAGTAAGATTACCCATCAAGGACTTCAGATCGAGCGCACCCTTGAAATGGCCCTTATATGGTAATTCCTGATTCGTAACAATAGCGTAGGAAGTCTTATTCAGGAAATTGATGTTGATGTATGAATTTGTGCCTGAATAGCCGCCATCTTTGTATGCTCCGGATAGCACACCATTTTCATAACGTACTGTCCATCCTTTGGCGAAGGTGGAGCCGTTAACGTTGGATTGGTTAAACATTTGGTTGCGGGTTGTAGTATTTAGGATGTTGGGTTTGTGGGAAAGGAAATCGATGGCTGTGAGGATCTTGACAAGAGATGTTGGAGTTGCTATCCATGCTCCAACGGAGTCTCGTCTGTTTACGTGGAAAGAATAGGGGCTGTGAGGATCTTTGGTATCGTAGTAAACAGCCTCATGCTCTTGTCTTACATCAGTAGCGAGATCCATATCTGTGATGCCTAGTGGAGTCAAGATGTCATCCTTCACGTATTTTTCGTACGGCATAACGCCAGACACGGCTTCAACGACTCTCCCAGCGATGAAATATCCGAAGTTGGAATAATTGGCAAAAGTTCCCGGTTTGTGGGAGGGATCATACGCATCCAGTAACGCAGTAATTAGATCCCATTGATCGAGATCGAGGTATCGAGGAGCGTAAGTTGGATCCAGATTGTCTGGTAGGCAAACCCCATGCTCTATGGCACACATATTTTCATTCACAAATCCAGTGGTGTGTTCGAGGAGATGTTGGACTGTGATCTCTTTTTCCCAAGGGCTGAATTCCTTTTTGCCATAGGTGTGGCCTAGGATGCCGTTGTTACCAAAGACGGTATCTGATAGGCTCAGTGCACCATTTTCGACGAGATTCATAATAGCTATAGCCGTTACACTTTTCGAAACACTAGCAAGGCGGAAGCGGTCTGTGGTTTGAACAAATTGATCGTGTTCCTTGTCGGCATAGCCAAAGCCAGAGGCGTAGATGAGACGATCATCGAACGTGAGAGCAACACTAAGTCCTGGAAGAGAACGTGCTTCCATGAATTGATGGATTACCTGGTCAAAGTGTGAGGCATTGAAAGCGTGTCTCTTGCTATTCAATGGATGCTGGCTATTGGTCTGCCATGAATAACCTGTTTTGATGGTGTGGTCAGCACCGCTGGAAGGATAGAGGATCTGGAACCACTCCACAGGAAGCTCTCCAGCTGCGTGTCAAGGCTCGCGAGAAAAGATGATATTAATTTGAGCATACCGAGTAAATTGGTCGCGAGAACAGACGTCACGAGACCGAAGACTGCAAGGACTTGGAGACGTCTCCCTGTTATGAAAGGCATGACGGGTAGATGGGATTCCAGGAATCAGGTGGTCCCCCACACGTAAATTAAGAGGGCGAGGAAAGTTCGTCTCGCGTCCGTCAAGACGGAGAATTGGAAATCGCATGTGTTTAAGGGATAATTTTGTAGGGCTGACGCCACCCGCTTTCTATTCCTGGTCTGGCCCCTATAGCGTGACTTTGTGGATCACCGTCAGGGGACCGCCCAGAACTTTTAGAGGGTCAGTTGCACGGCATTCGGGCAGACGAGTGATACACTGCCACCAAACTCTAATTGAAAAGAGACATTCGTCTTTTCTCACGTACTGTCCTTACCTGAACGCATGCCCCAATAAATCTTGCCAGTGCCTTAAGGTTATCGAAAATGGTCCGCAAAACCTCCGACGAGAGCTACGAACTCGGCGATGGTGGCCACTACAAAGACGATGAGGAATCTAGTATGCGTAAATCACTAGAAGAAGCATATCGCTCGGATTCTTCAGAAGATGAAGATATCGAAGAGTTTGACCCATTAAATTACGATGAAGGCACACTAAAGAGGAAGAAACAAAAGAAATCGAGGAGTAATATTGATGATGGCACTGTTAGACCACTACATGAACGCAAGAGTTGGGCACGGAGACATCTGGTCCCTAGCAAATTCTGCTGGTGGATGATTGGTCTCTTTTTTGTTGTGGTGATATTACTGCTTAGTGCTGGTGGGATATGGGTCCGCAAAGCTGCGCCTGAGGATGGGCAGAGTGACCCTGTTTACCCGTCTCCGCTTGGTGGTGCTGATAAAGAGTGGGAGGAGAGTTATAGGAAGGCTGCGGACTTGGTAAGGCAGATGACCTTGGTGGAGAAGGTTAATATTACTACTGGCGTGGGTTGGATGATGGGGATGTGTGTGGGTAATACAGGGCCAGTCCCGAGACTGGGCTTCCCAAGTCTGTGTCTACAAGACGGGCCGCTGGGATTGAGGTTTACCCAGAATACTACAGCTTTCCCCGCTGGAATCACTGTGGGCGCTACCTGGAATAGAGAGCTCATGCGTCTGAGAGGGGAGGCACATGGCAAAGAGGCACGGCTGAAGGGAGTGAATGTGCTACTTGGACCTGCCATGGGACCTATCGGACGATCACCCATGGGCGGCAGAAATTGGGAAGGCTTTGGAACAGATCCAGTTCTTCAAGCTGTTGCTGCTGCGGAGACTATCAAAGGCATTCAATCCCAAGGTGTGATTGCCACGGCCAAGCATTTCATCGGCAATGAGCAAGAGCATTTTCGACAAGGATGGGAATGGGGACGACCAAACGCTATTTCTTCCAATATCGATGACAGGACCTTGCACGAGATGTATGCGTGGCCCTTTGCGGAGAGTGTGAAAGCTGGTGTAGGATCTGTGATGTGCTCATATAATCAGGTCAATAACTCTTATGCGTGCCAGAATAGCAAGCTCATGAATGGTATACTCAAGGATGAGCTAGGATTTCAAGGCTTTGTTCAGGTATGTCTATCAATCTATTGTGCTGAGACACTAGACTAACACAATTCCCAGTCCGACTGGCTTGCTCAACGTGGCGGTGTCGCCAGCGCTCTAGCAGGTCTCGATGTCACCATGCCTGGAGATGGCCTACGCTGGCAAGACGGCAAGACTCTATGGGGCGGTTCACTTGCCAAAGCCATTTTCAATGGATCAGTTCCCGTCGAACGCCTCAACGACATGGCAACTCGTGTCGTTGCTGCATGGTATCAAATGAAGCAAGACGACCAAGACTCTTGGAAAGGTCCAAACTTCTCCTCCTGGACCCACGAAAAAATTGGTCTTATACACCCCGCCAGTGATGACAAGGCCACAGGCGTGGTCAACCAGTTTGTCAATGCTCAAGGTGATCATGGAGATATTGCGCGTCGAGTCGCCGCTGAAGGCATTGTGCTTCTCAAGAACAACGACAATATCCTCCCACTGACTCGAAGCGCATGGACACAGCCTATGGACCGCAAATTCAAAGTAGCGATAATCGGTGAAGATGCACGCATGAACAAGAATGGTATGAATTCTTGTGTTGACCGCGGTTGCAATGAGGGAACTCTAGCGTCTGGGTGGGGCTCAGGAGCCGTCGAGTTTCCGTATTTGATTACGCCCCTTGCAGCCCTTAAAGAAGTTTGGGATAAAGACAACGTCACCGTTAGTTCTTATGGCGGTTCAGGCTGGTCCAACGGCGTTGAGAAACTAGCAAAAGAATCGGATCTCTGCCTAGTATTCGCTAATGCCGATGGTGGCGAGGGCTTCATCACATCTGGAGGTGTCGCTGGTGACAGGAACAACCTGTACCTAGCCAAAGATGGCAACAAGCTCATCAAGAAAGTCGCGAACAACTGTGGTGGTGATGCAAAGAGCAACGTTATTGTCGTACTTCATACCATTGGTCCTGTGCTCATGGAAGAGTTCGTTGATCTACCAAACGTAAAAGCCATCGTATACGCCAACCTCCCAGGTCAAGAATCCGGAAACGCACTCGTGGATGTCCTTTTCGGAGACAAAGATGCAAGTGGTCGTCTGCCATACACTATCGCCAAGAAGGAAGAAGACTACGGTCCTTCAAGAAAGATTTTGACATCGACCAAAGATCTCGTACCACAACAAAATTTCACAGAGGGTCTCTTCATCGATTACAGACATTTTGATTATCACAACATCACGCCGCGATATGAATTTGGATACGGCCTATCGTACACAACATGGCATCTTTCAAGTGGCCAGATCAATTACGCGAACCTATCCGAGAAATTCAAACCACTCCCCTCACCGCGTACAGATCTTAACGACGGCATCAAACCCCCCAATTTCGACACCACACTGCCAGAACCCAGTACAGCGCTGTTCCCACCAGGCTTCAGGATTTTGAAAAAGTACATTTACCCCTACCTAAGCAGCATAAAAACCTTAGTCAAAGGCCCCCCACAATACCCCACTGGATTTGACATAACCCACCCGACCACACCCTCCCCCGCCGGCGGCGCTCAAGGCGGAAACCCAGACCTCTACACCATATTAGCGGAAGTACGCGCCACCCTAACCAACACGGGTAAACGGCCCGGTAGCTGTGTCGTCCAAGTTTACGTCTCCTTACCGCAAAATTATATAGACGAGGAAACGGGCGAGGTTATTGTTTCTCCCGTGAGGCAGTTGAGGAACTTTAGTAAGACAGTTGTTGAGGAGACCGAGGGGGGAAGGAAGGAGGTGAAGTTTGGGTTGACGCGGAAGGATTTCAGTTATTGGAGTACGACGAGGGGGAATTGGGTACTGCCTACGAAGGGGGATATTGTTATTGAGGTAGGGTTTAGTAGTCGGGATTTGCCTATTAGGATGACTTACTAGGGAGGGGCAATGGAGCTGAAATTTGCGGGTGTATATTTTTTGGTATTTTTGGATGGAATGGAAAGGCGTTTCTTTTCTTGGGCATAGTTTAGGTCTTGCGAGAGACATGTATACATAGTTTAGCGTTTTAGCGAGGGATAAAGGTAATTGTAGCTTGGGTTCGTCCTTTTTTGTCTGGAGTTTTCTTGTGGAGTATAAGTATATATTTATATGGATATGAATTTATTGGAGTCAACAACTTTCCACCATTCATTCCTCTCCTAGGTCTTTCAACACCGGATGGGATCTAGGAATCTAAGGTATCTATACATCTGCTATGTTATATGCTTACAGGGTTGAGTCCTCACTTATTATAGTTTCACGGAGCATGTAAGCAAAAGGACTGATTTTTGTTACGTGTAATTATCAGCACAGTCTTCGTAATTTCCAGTACTGCACCGGCTACACACGGCTTTAGCGTTTCGCAGCAGGTACAAGGAACCCACAGTATTGTCTCCGTGGGGATTTCTCCACCGCATAAAATGGCAATACCACTACTGCTGTAACCTTTCTTAAAGTCGAACTCAACCATTAGTGTGTTTGGTCATTCCCGTTGCTATCGGTCATCCCTTCCGGTGCCGCCGGGTTGGAACTTCCAAAAGAGGAGATCCTCTCCAAATCAAAATATTATTATTTCCTATCATTCTGCACTGAGACTTTAATGCGTGCATGTGCATCGCCAACGCCCTTCACAAAGGCTAAGCTATGAACCGCCTAGGAATTTGATGAGTCAGACATTTCAGCGATAAAAGTGTTGAGCACGCAACCTGCTCGTAAAAACACCAAATTGATTTCGCTTTCCCCTCATTCATGGACGAAACACAGCCGCTCCTGCGGCGATTCTCGCGCCCAGAGGATGGAGATTCGAGGGAAGCTGTTCTCAATGGTTTGCTTAGATTTGATTCGAAGGGGGATGAGGACAATCCCATGGAATGGTCCAATTCTTACAAATGGGGTGTGATTCTGCTCCTCGCTTTCATGGCCTTTTCAGTGTAAGAGAACTGCTTGAATACGGTCTTTCACTATCTTCGTGATAATTACATATTGATCATTTTGACATAGGACATTTACATGCATAGGAATCGTCCCTATCGCATCACAAATAGTCTTCGACCTCGAAGGCGAGGAAAACAAATCAACCAGCGTCTTATTAGTCACAATATGGGAACTAGGAGAAGCGGCTGGCCCATTGATCATTGCTCCTCTGAGCGAGCTCTGGGGTCGATATCCCATTTACAATATCGCCAATATTTTCTTCATTCTTTGGTCTGTGGTCGCTGCATGCAGTCAATCTTCAACGCTGTTCATTTTTGCAAGATTCTTCACCGGATGCGCTGTTGCTTCTAATGTCCTCAATCCTGCTATCATTGGAGATATCTTACCACCAGAGCGGAGAGGCACTGCTATGGCAACACTGATGTTGGCTCCGCTCCTGGGTGGTGCTATTGGACCTGCTATCGCTGGTGCTATCACTGAAACCATTGGGTGGAGAAACGTCCTCTGGGGGGCTGCGTTGGTGACTGGAGTTTGTGAACTTACCTTTCTGACTCTACTCCGGGAGACTTACAAATTGAGGATATTGAAGAAGAAAGCTGCGAGGTTGCGGAAGGATGTTGAGGCTTCGTCGACTATGGAGGAGGAGAATACTCTGCTCACGATTTGGACTTCTATTAAAAGACCTGCTACGGTATTCTTTGGTTCTTTGGTGCTTCAACTACTCTCATTTTACATGGCGATAACATTCGCTTTCTTCTACATTATGTCGACGACTTTCCCTGTCATTTTGAGGGAGGTCTATGGTTTTTCCCCTGCTATGACAGGCACTTCGTTCATGTCGTTCAGTAAGTGCAAATAACCTCTGTTATAAGATTAGGCCATCATTAACCCCATCAGGCTTGGGTTCATCCTTTGGCATCATAGTCTGCAACTCCTTCCTCGACAAAATTTACGTCAAAATGCGCGACGCCAACAATGGGAAAGCGAAACCAGAATTCCGTATGCCTCTCGTTATAATAAGTGCCTTTACTCTACCAGCAGCAATAATCCTCATGGGCTGGACCGCTCAAAACCACTGGCCAGTAGCGATCCTTTTGATTTCTGTCGGTCTTTTAGGACACTGTCTACTCATTGGGATGGTACCGCTTGTGGCCTATGTTGTGGATGCAACAGGCTTGTACTCTGCATCTGCCCTCACGGCTGTGCTTATTACACGCTGTTTGATGGGGACTTTCCTGCCACTGGTCGTGCCGCCATTGGTTGATAGATTGGGTTGGGGATATGGGTTTGTGGTGTTGGCGGGCGTTTGTCTTGCTGTCGCTCCGATCCCGCTTGTTATTATGAGATATGGAGAGGTTTGGAGGCAGAGGAGTGAGTATACTAATGATAATTGATGAGGTATGTTACGTATCTGCATGACCTTAATGGGACCTTAGACGCTATACTGTTCGGTAATTTAGAGATCAGAAGTCTTGTGTCCGTATACTAATTCTTTCTCCATTCTGTATCTTGCTTATCCGTACAGTGGTACATACATAGCACACTTACTATCGACACTCTTCCTACTAACAACATTAACTCCTGCACTCGCCACACCGCCAAGCACACCCAAATCATCAGGCTCGGTCCCATTCAACGGACGTCCACTATGCGCACTGCCAACTTGACTCCACCCGGGCCCACCTGCAGGATTCTTTGCAAACTTCGCCCACGCCCCCTGCATGAAATCCGAGAGTGCAGCTTCCTGCGGTGTGCTAGGCCTCCTACTACTCTCTGTAGGAAGTTTCCCATACGTTCCAAAAATGAGATCAATTTCCGATGCATGATAGACGCCTGCATTGGGGAAAGTTTGCAGATTTGGAAACGTGGCATTGAAGTAGTAGCGCCAGGATGGGTAGCCCGCGACATAGGATCCGTGGGCTTGGAGGAATGCAGGGCATGTGAACTGGACGTCTGTCATTATGGCGGAGATGATGTCGTAGTTGCTTTTAAGGGCTGGATTGTTTGCGTATGCGGCTTTGACTTTTTCGGTCATGTTTGATGGGAAGGTCTCTTTGAGGTAGGCGTCGAGGTCTGTTTTGCCTACTTGAAATACACGGCCTTCTTCTGCGTTGGAGCCGACGAGAGTGGGGATATTGGCTATTTTGCCTTCGTGACGCTTCAAATAGGGTTTGGATACTAGGGTGTAGTTGTCTGTTGTTGGGGAGAATGAGAGAGATTTGGCTTCGATGATTGCCTTCAGCTTAGAGGCTGGAGCCTGTGTAAGGCAAGTCAATGTGCGGTTTCCAGTGCAGCCTGCGTCTTGAGCGAGGATATCCCATGCTGAGCTACCTGCTTTGGGGGTAGTGGCCTTGAAAGGTTAGTCATCTTAAGTTCTGAAAGAGGAGGGGAATTGCACTAACTCTTCGGAGTCCGATTTGACCAGATTGCAGAATGGCTGCCCGAAATGGTGGGTTCGACCCTTTGGGATAAGAGGTGAGAAGAGCATCTATTGATGCAGCACCAGCACTCTCGCCGAACAAGGTGACCTTCTCAGGATCTCCACCAAACTCAGCAATATTACGTTGCACCCACGCCAGGGCAGCTCGCTGATCTAAAAAGCCGAGATTACGTCTTGTAAGTGGAATATTTGGAGAGCTTGGGAACCCAAAGACTTGAAAGTTGTGAGTATATGAGACCTTTTCAACTCGTTTAGACGAGAGACCACTTGGAACTTACGATTTGTCCTGTAATTCAAAGTAACAACGACGACGTCTTGATATCCAGCGAAGTAACTTCCGTCATACCCAGGTAGACTACCAGTACCAAATTGTAGTGAACCTCCGTATAGCCAAACCAGGACAGCACGCCCGGGGCCATCAGTAGGCGCATCTGGAGTGAAAACATTAAGATATAAGCAATCCTCGCTCTCTGGTGGAGGTGGATAATTAAAAACGCTTTGCGTGAAGTTGCGACTAGGTCCCGCTAGTGATAATCAGTGTTCGGAGCTCGACTGGCAAACTTAAAGCACTTACCATTGAACTGTTGAATGCATGCTGGTTTGTACTGTGTAGTTTCAAGAGGTTCGTCCCAGCGACTAGGGAGTTCTGGAGGAGTGAATCGCTCGGGTGGGTCCGCAAATGGAATACCGAGATATTTGTGCACCGCAGCAGTAGCGGAAGGTAGAATGGTTGCTGTGCCGATAATTACGCCGGAATCGATTCTTGCGGTGGGAGTTCCTGGTTCCTGTGCAGCAACAGATGAAAGAATGGACGCGCTGGTGAGCGCATAAACGAGTGTGGTCCACATTTTGAGCTGTGGTTAGCTATTGAAGAAACGACTGTCAAAAGCAGAGATCTGAAGCGCAGTTGATTATTTGGGAAGACTCTAGCACCCATCAATACTTCAATGGCATCGACAGTATTATAGCGAATCGACCTCCAAGCGAAATGAGTGATTATCAAGCAACGAACCCCAGATCTACGTTTATACAGTCAAGCTCTCTTTCAAAAGTGGTCGTCGTAGCCAATAGGCGGAAGAAACGCTGTTGCTGAAATTCTAGATGAAATTTAATTTTCAACATAGTGGTAAAAGTACACGAGTGGAAAATGTTCAGACTGGAGAGCCGAGGAACGAACCAAGCATCCAAGGTTAATACGTGGGATTTTCATTTAGATATAGAGAATTGGAAAATCTTGTTGAGATTACTGAAGCGGGTTATGGGAGATTGGTCGGCGTGTAGGAATTCCCGTTGCTGAATTACTAAAATGTGCGCATCTCGTTAACACTGGCTCCAAGTGATAGAAATAGAAACAATTTGGATGATGGTTAAGAAATAAGGAAGTACGGAAATATGTCTTCCTTTTCGTGGCTTCGAGGATAGAAAACTAGAATTTGACTTTACAAGCGTGTTTCTACTTCGAGTAGAAACTAGGAGATTGGATGGCCAAACGTTGATTTGCCTGTCCAGACTCATTGATTCTTTGCTGTGGTGGTGAGACCTCCCCGCCATCCTACTTATTTTCTGGCGGCGACATCATGTTCATGACTACTACGGACCGAATCACTAAGATCCAGTGGGAGTATAAAGTGTCTCCCTTAGTGGTCCACGGATTGTAAGCTGCAACTGCTGTCATGATTTTGCGGAGCGTTCAGACGCCTCCAGAAGGATTTATCAGTTCTTGGATGCGTACGATTAGTGAGCATGAAGTGCATAGCGCTCGCAGCCGGCAGCGTCGATACACGGCTACCGAGCAATGATGAGGTTCTTCAACAGACTAGAAAGATCGAGTACAGTTTAATTCCAGAAAAGAACCTAGGTAAAGTTGAACGGTGTTTTAGGCCGACCAGCTGATCTCGTGTACTAGTGGCGTTTTCCTCGACAGATCTTTCTGTGTCTCGTCAATGCTTTCAAGAGTCAATTCCATTCTTTCATAAAGTCCAAGCGGATAATGGCATCATTTGAAGAACTTCCATTTGATATTACCGACAATGTTGTTGGCTTCGTCGCAGTAGGCCATGTTAGGTTTCTTGAAACACGCAAAGATCTGGCCTGCTTAAGTCGCGTCTCAAAAAACTTTTACGACATCACAATCCCATATCTTTATCAACGTTATGACGATTATTTCATGGGATGGTACGGCAAGGAAACGGGACGACGCTTCTTACCTTTCCTAAAAACATTGTGCCACCGTCCAGATCTTGCACGACACGTTAAACAGGTCAATATTGGATATTGGTCTCTCAAGTTCAATAGGGTCACGCACCTACGTGGACCTTTGCAAATGGAGTGGGCTGACTACGTTCTTTGCACGGAGAAAGCAGTGGAGATGGGCATTGTCAGCGAAGACGCGCTGAAAGAGAACCGGAAGAAGGTCCGCTGTGAGGACGACTTGATTGCGCTCTATGAAAAATCCCCATTTGCAAATCTCGATCACGCTCGAATAGCACGATTACCAGATCTTTCTCCGATGACAGATTCCGAGGATGACTGGCTCCGACAGCTTGGGTAAGGAATTGATGATGCACACGTCATGCTGATACTATCACTGCTTCCCAATCTCGAGCTACTCGAATTGTGCGGCATTGATCCTGACCCACGAATTTCCTGGATAAGATTGGTCGAGCATTCTCCACATGCGTTCAACAGATTGCGAAGTCTGAGAGTGACGGACAGCTATTACTTTCACTCTGTTCTTCTCCAGATTCCTAGTTTGCGAAGCGTGTTTACCTCACTGGCAGCCGCGCGAAATAATCCTGGCTTCGCACCTATTCCTTGGCAATGTCCCGCTGGACAGTCTAACGTAACCTCGTTGACGCTCAAGAATTCCGGTTATGCACTTGACACAGTGTCCGATTTTGTGAAAAGTTGTAAAACTCTACGCTCTTTTGAATATATGATCGGGTTGGGCGAGAGGCTCTCCTCGGCGGAACGACCAGTGCGTATTGCTGACTTCCTGACATTACTGGCACAACACAAAGATACTCTGGGCAAGTTGAAGCTCGGGCTTTATCATCCAATGCCAGCATTACAGGAGTGGGAGGATTGGATCGCACCAGGAATCCCGTATGCTGGTGAAGGGTTTTTTCGCGATTTTAGAAACTTGAAAGCTCTTGCGGTAGATAGTAGACTCCTCATCGATACTGACACATACCCGAGCGATTGCCTGGTCCAAAACATACCGCCAATTCTCGAATCCCTCCACATCAAGATTTGGGACGCCCCTAAACCCTTCAAACGGTATTTCGTAGCGCTTGCGAAGGACGTGACAAGGAGTCATCCGAGGCTTACGAGCATCAAGATTCGCACGCACTGTTTCCACAAACAAGGCGATAAGCTCACTTGTGTCCTGCAAGATTTATTTGCTCCTCTGGGGATCTGGATTGAGTGGGAAGATCGGGGCGATATATCAACACCAAATGTAGCGGTCGATGAAGAGGGCTTAAGACAAAGCTCGGGATCAGATATAGAAGATATAGACAATGCAGAAATTATAGAGGATGCAGAAGATATAGATGATACAGAACATTGGATGACATAGCAGTGGGAAGTATTAGGAGAGGGTACGAGGCGACTACCACGATACGAATAACGTCGAAGCATTCTCAAGTGGTCGCTCCGCATTAATTTCGCATTTTCCATATTTGCGTCCGATAGCATTTTGCTCCCGTGAAATTACTTGATTATGACAAGGACTTGAGTGTCATCATCGCGATAACTAAGGTAACAGAAGACTGGCTAATTTGGAGAATCTCGAACCGCCTCGAAAGACGCCACGATAAGTTGATTTGTAAGTCCGCTTTGGAATATGCACGTGATCGAGTCCATTTTATGCACTTCCTGAATATCCAAATTAAAGCAAGTGAATATCTTTCAAGCAATAACATCACTGCGCCAGCTTTCAATCCTACGCAATCAAGTATACGTGAGAAGGTTAGAGTATAACGCAAAATGGCCAACTATCTCGCCTCCATCTTCGGTACAGAACAGGACAAAGTAAGTAATATCAATCGTTACACTCCAGCCTCCATATCCAATACCAAATCTTGGGCGCATTTACTAACATATATCCTCCAGGTCAATTGTTCATTCTACTACAAAATCGGTGCCTGCCGCCACGGTGACCGCTGCTCTCGCAAACATGTCAAGCCATCCTACAGCCAAACCATCCTCCTACCAAATCTCTATCAAAACCCGGCCTACGACACCAAGAATAAGATGAACCCAGCGCAGTTACAGAATCACTTTGATGCCTTCTACGAGGATTTCTGGTGTGAGATGTGCAAGTTTGGAGAGATCGAGGAGGTAGTCGTCTGTGATAACAACAATGATCGTAAGTCTTACCCTCCATACCCCCCAACGCGAATAGCTATACTAACAACAGCACCAAAAGACCTCATCGGCAACGTCTACGCCCGCTTCAAATACGAAGACGACGCGCAAAAAGCATGCGATTCCCTCAACTCGAGATGGTACGCCGGCAGACCCATCTACTGCGAACTCTCCCCCGTCACCGACTTCAGAGAAGCGTGTTGTAGGCTCAATAGCGGAGAAGGCTGCGTGAGAGGCGGATTCTGCAATTTCATTCACAGGAAGCAGCCGAGTCCGGAGTTGGATCGCGATTTGGATATGTCTACTAGGAAATGGTTGAAGGCGAGGGGGAGGGATGAGCGGAGTATGACTAGGAGTCCTAGTCCGGAACCGACGAAGAAGAGGACTGCTTGAGTTGTAGTGAGTCGGGATTACAATAGTGCAAATAGCGGTGTTGTACGAGTTGCTCGGTTGAACTCACATACCAGAGCGTAGGAGTTCTGGCATATGCGCTAAGGGTTTCAATTATATCCACTAGGGAGAATAAGGCGTGGCACAGAGAATAATCACCATGTCTCGGCATATGCCTGCTAAGCATTCGAAAATACAAGATGTAGTACCTTAGAATAGCGGATAGGCTTGACGATATCAAATTAAGCAGAGAATTCTCCAAATCATTTCCATCCTTTACATATCAGGTTCATTGAATTTTCTCTTAGCTAGGGTATATCTTGTGGTGTCATAGACCGCCTATCAGGTGCGCGTGTATCACCCAATGCACTATCAGAACATTTCCGTGTTAAGTCCTTATCCTATCCATTCCATGATCACTTTAACTCCTTTGACGCCCCCATCTGAAAATCGAAGTCGTACTCATATAACGCCATTGAAACACTCAAGTGCTTTCTCTTCATATCCTCTTTCCGCATGACCGACCTTGATTCATAATTTCCGCCATCCGTCTCACGCCTACCATTGCTTTCCAAGCAATCACAAATGTTCCCTTGCAGCTCTAATCCCTCCTCACACAGCATCTTTCTTCCCACTCAAAATACCACTAGCCTTCAACCACAACACCACAATGACAACACCCGCTGTCACGCAAAAGAAACACAACCAGAATATCCAGCATATACACGTTCGACGGGACTTTTTCGCGTTCTGTCGGTCGAGCCATGTATCCCTATTTCACAATTAGTACCGCAGATCAACAAGGAGGAGGGATATTGCGCACGAGTGTTTCAATGAAGGGCGCGTTGATGTTGGTGACGCTGGGACTGCGCCATTGTTTGGAGTAGCAGCATGTCCACCGCGTTCTTCATCTAGGTGGACTGCCATGCTGAAGCGGCGCCAGAAGGCTGGGTCGCGGATGCCTGCCATGATTGTTGTTGTTGTGTTGCGATTTGGGATGGTTTGAAAACGAGATCGAGATCCTGCGATTATAATGTTTTGTGATTTTATAATGCCCGTATTCTGTAATCCAGACAGGCAGTTGTATTTTGTCTGCCTGTTCTGATCGATTGGAATGAGGGCTGGAAAATAGCGAGGGTGGGTTGGTATGGGCTTTCAAACGAGTGACTTGCGAAGATAATATTCGCAATTGTTGGTGTATTTATTGTAAAGACAGGATATAGCGAGTTGCGCGAACGAGTGAGGCAATTGCTACGATTGACGTGGGAAAGAAAAGATTGTAGAAAAAAATAATTGGATTGCTTAATGGAGAAGGTTCATGTGTGGCGTTGAAGAGAGCGAGACTGGGATGACTACATGGATTGAACGTGAATGCGACAAGAACGATCCACGTCCAGGACTGACTACTGGAAAACGGCCGACAATTCGAACAAAGAAAGAAGTAGCAACGCAGCTACGTGTCTCCCTTGTGTATACCTTCAGCTTCCCTAGCACGTTCCACAGCTAATTAAACATTTCCCGTCGTGCAAACAACGATTGGAATGTGGCAGTCCGGGATACCAAGTCACTGGGACCAGGGGGCTTTTGCCGCCTTCTAGAATAGTAAAATCTGATACGGAGGATCAATGATGTTAGAGGTCTGGAAATTTCTAGGGGTGGATTTGCTCAACTGAGGTCAAGGTACTGGGATGTGATTGGTTGGATGACTGGCGGTGGCCCAAGCTCCATCAAGGTGACACGAGATGATTGACACAAGGAAAACTTCTGACTCTTCTCCAAACTCTTCTCCAAACCTGCCATCTTGTCGCTACACTGATAGAAATCACACAACTGTGAACATGCAATGCATTAAATTTTGCTGAGTATATCGTTTGTAGAGATGAGGCAATGAAGGTGATCGAGATAAGGTGTTTGAATTGGAGGGGGCCACTGTGATGTGAAGTGGAGGCTGTATCTGTGTAAAGAAAGAACAAACGTCTCGGAGCTATGGCCACAGCCTTCAGCTCCAAAAGATCGTGTTTCTTATCTTTCAGCTTCTCGTTGGGTTTGCGAACTTACAGTCCCTCTGTGTGTAGACCTTTCTTCCTCAAGGTCATCCAATACCTCCACTTGTTGGAAATAGGAGTGGCATACCGTTCGTTCGCTATCAATCTTCCACCGCTGCTCCAGCGTCTTACTCCAAAATGCCCGCTGAGGAGATCTCGTGGTGGAACTTCAATATTCCTCATGAGGAGCGTACAAAGGAATGCCCTGATTTTCTAGTCGGTTCTAGTGAGAAGGATATGAGGCTTATTGGAAAATGGGATGCGGATCATGAAAGTTTGACTTGGGACGAGGTTAAGGAGTTGATCAGTATGTCCTGTCAAAGTTCCCCAGACAGAAAGTCTAATATTGCCAACTCCAACCATGGGTTGATGTAGCAAGGTTAAAATACTTACAGCATTCATTATAGGCACAAATCGTATCGACCTCTTCAGACGCAAGCCCTCCGACCTCCGCTGTTATCGAAACTACGTTCACAACCTGAAGAACGAGTACGGATCTGTTCTATATCATATCCAGCACAACCTCCTCCAATGGCCTGATCTTACTCCTCAAGGTGCCCCATTCACATTCACATGTCCAGGCGATGTCAAGGTCACCTATAACGATTGGCCCTACGGAATTGACTCTCATATCGTCCATCTTGTCGTCTGGACCAAGTTTCGATTTGAGGAGGACTCTGAGAATGGTGACTTGACGCCAAAGGCTCGCAAGCAGATCGAAGATTATGTGGACGGGAACTTTCGAAGCCGGATTGATGCTGATCATGTAATCTCTTTTTCCGTGATATCCATTTCTCACAACTGATCAAAGTCTAGGTCATCTGGTTCAAGAACTGGAAGAGCTTAAAAAGCGTTCATGCTGTTGAACACTTCCACGTCATGCTCTACGATCCAGATATGGCTTTCGTTGCTGAGATCACGGGCGGCCATGTCCAAGCTTATGATGTGGCTCAGGGCGCCGGATGCACTACCGCTATTCCTCAAAAGGATCCTGCTTATTGAATTAATTTTGTTGGCGTTCGGAAATCCTTCATACCCGTGGCCGCAAGACCACTCATACTTAGATTGACACTTGAAAAATAGACGAACGGAAAACCCTAGACTGGAATACGAAGAATTTAAAATTTGAGGGGTTTACCGGGGAGTCAGTGGCTTTGTATGTAATCTCATCATAGAATGGCCGAAAAGCTTTCTTTCTTTCGGTAAGCAGAAAATCAATTTCTGGGGAATGGTATCAGGATGTCGGATGGAAATGGTTACTCTTTTCAATTCGCATTAGCGATCCAGAACGGGGCTCCCAGCTAATTCGAGGAATTCAATTCAGTTCGATATGCTCTAATCTTTTCCGAACAGCTCATGTCTTCCACATCTACAAACTCGATTTCTCAACCCCTTCCGTCTCATCAATCCGGAAGATATACTTGACGGCACTAGCTTTCCCCTCCTTCAAATTGGTCAAACCCTGCTGCACACCTCCTAAACCACCAGGAATCTTCTCAGTCGGGTGGCCCTTAAACCAACCGTCCTTCAATCCTTTCGAGATGTACCTAAAGAAAACATAGGCAAAGTCTTTATCCTCTGGATTGTTGTGCGACGCTCCCACACTTGTGATAGTCTTATGCACACTCTCTGGAATCTCGGGATACTTTTTTCCCGGTAAAACAAGCGTGATATGGCCATCCGATTCAAGTACCTTGACAATGGCCTGGTAAGAACCATTCTCGGATACAGCATCGAAAGCGTAGTGCAATTTTCCCCCTTTTAGCGCGTCCTTGATCTGTTGGATAACAACATCATCCCCCTTCCGATAATCTAACACAACATCTCCCTTTGACTCATCCAAAAACTTCTTCACATGATCCCCCGCGCGTCCAGCAACGCAAATAACAGGATGAATACCACTTTTGACCGCAAATTGAAGGGCATAACTCCCCACCGCGGCGCTAGCACCCCAAATAAGCAACGGGCCACTCTGTCCTTTCTTCTCCGCTGGCGTCCAAGGTACCGGCAATCCAAGGCGTTGATACATTCCTAGAGCGGCGGTCATGGATGCGAGTGGCAATGATGCTCCCTCCTCGAAGGTTGTTGACGAAGGGAGATGGAATGTTGTATGTTCCCATGAGAGGGCATATTCGGCGTAGGAACCGCCTGGTTTTAGCATCTCATGGAAGGCAGCGACGCGGTCACCGGGTTTGAATTCCGTGACGTTGGTGCCGACGGCGTGGACGATTCCTGATATGTCGTCGCCTTGGTTTACTTTTATGTCCATCCATTCTGCGACTTTCCTGTGGTGGGGAAGTTGTGTTGTTAGGAGAAATGAGATTGAAAGAGTTATATTATGAAATATTGAATTGGAAAGGAGAAAAGAGGGGTCATGGAGTGGTAGATATAGAAAAGATTAAAGACCTACCAATCCTTTGGATTACTTCCACTGAAAACGACTTTGGTAACCACCTGGTCTGGACTAGGAGTTGGGATAGGTGAGTCTATGATATTGACCTCAGGTCCTTTGAGAATGATAGCCTCCTTCATGTTGATCTATCGGAGAAAATGTAGTGTACTGAGATTGGGATATTGTGAGAAACAGAACGGTAACACTGCAATTTTGTCGATATCTCTTCGTCTACTGCGGAAATTCTATATATTGTGGGGTATTCCAGAGGGGGTAATGACATCCGCATTATGACGTTAACAGAGAATTGCGAATATCGACCTGAAATGATAGATGTGAGCAAGCATTACAATCAATCTTACCGAAATGGTGCCGAAACATCATCAAGGGCTCGTGTAAGGACAGTACGAATCGACTATTCCTCGTTGTGTAGACATCAATTAGGTGGACGTTCGTGGTTCGGTTCCTGCCCTCGGTTTTTGCCGAATTGAGAAAGCGGGGAGGAAACTCAACCCACTTCCACATTGGCACAACAACTCAACGTCTGCTGAACATTGAAATCCAATACAAAAAAGGGCAGGAAGTGAACAAGGAACTTGACGAATCAGAATAGTAAAAGAGGAAGGAATGAACACAATCCGACAGATCGTCGGACCTCGATATGATAAATATACAAGCCCGAAACCCAAATGTAAGTATACAATGCAAAACCTAGTGAGCCCCAACGCAAACGCCGAAGATTTCGTTATCATGCTCAAATGCAATAACAAGTCCATGTCCATGCGGAGGTGGAAAATGAAGACAAGCAAGACTTCCCAGAAGACGAATACAACGCCTAGATATATGCTCAACGCCAGCAGTTTTGAGAAGTCAAAAGAATGAACAACGCGCGTACTGCCGTCATCTATTTCAAATCCCATCATGTTAACACAAGAAGACTTCCTCAACCACGCCAACTTCCCTTCCCACCAGGAGCGAGACTACTCCTCACTGCAGCCGCAACAGTCGGTCCCGCATACCCAGGTCCCACAGCACTCATCCTCACAGGGCCCTTTCCAATGACCAAACCCTCCCTTTCACTACCAGCACTACCAACTCTCTCACTACTGACAGGACCACTTCCACCCATGGTAGTTCTCCTTACGGGTGCACCTTTCCCGATAGGCGCAGTTCTAGGAGATAAAACGCTAGTTTTCCAGTCGTCGCCTTTGTCGCTCTTTACCATCCGTCGAGCGTGACTAGCTGTGAAAAGGGCATTGTCACTCGGGGGCGAACCCGAGCTTGTCGCTGTGGGCGAGCGACGGCGTTGGGTTCGTGTTGGTTGGGTTGTGGATGATGAATCCCTTATGGAGGAGGAGCGTTTGAGTGCTGAACGTATTGTTTTGGCTTCGGTTTGGTCGATTGAGTAGGCCGATTTGTGCGTTGGTGGTTGGGGAGGGGGATTTTCGTCTTCTGCGCCAGAGTTGGTTGCGCTGTCGGGTGGTGTGACTGTAGAGCTTAGGTGTAGGGATGAGCTATGTGGTGCTCTGTTCAGCTGTAGCTCTCGCAACGGACTTAGTGGTGAAGCATCTGAGTCAGAGAAGTTGAGGAGAGTACTCGTTGGGCCAGTTTGGGATAGTGGCGAGCCGTCGTTCTTTTTTGATAGGAAACCAGTTTGGAAGCGATTGTTCCTGGCGCCCCTATTCAGATCCAGAGATGGTTCCGGTGGTGTGGGAATAGGAGAGGAGGATGTCCTTACGCCAGCGGAGAAAGATGGACCAGTTGAAGTAAAATCAGGGGCGGCGAGCGGTGGTTCGGTCGAGGCGGCCATTTCTGGGGTTGCCTCCAAAGGTTTTGGCGTTGCTTGAAATTCAGCCAGCTTTCCATCTTCAGTGTCGTCTCGCCATCGGACGCCTCGACGTATCGCCTTCGCAGGTGACTTCTTGTTTGGTGTCACACGAATCGATTTCTTACCCCCAAGCTTGACGCGTCTAGGAGATGCCTTCATGGGTGAAGAACTGTGGAAAATGCTATTCTCATCGACAAAGCTCGGCATACTTATAGCTTTGATGGGCGATGGTCCCAGCAGGACTGTGGGCTTTCGGTGCTTTGGCGTACCATGGCGATTGGGTGGGAAGACCTCTGTGACGGAGAGACCTCCTTCTGGCTTGATGACTTGGGATGTAGCAGTTGAGCATGCTGTGATGATTTTGGCGAGCATATTTTTTGCTGTCCGAACTGCGTCATGCTCTGACATGTGGAGTATTTGATTGAGGATAGCGATAGTGTCGAAGTGGGATTGAAGGAGAATTTGCACTACTGCTGCGTCGCCACCTTTGTCTTGATCAAGTATGCTGGTGTACATTTCACGATCGGCATTGGACTTGAGTAGTTCTGCCTCCCGTATCAGACTGGAGATGTCGCTACCATCGTGCGCGTCGTTCTCCTTGAGCTGCCGTATTCCGGTTTGGAGTGCCGAATCCAACGCTCGCTCCCAGTTGTTCTTGTTTAGTCGTTGGTGATAATGCTGCCGACTACTTTCGAGCTCCGCGAGAACGCCTTGCGCAGTCTTCCGCATTGTGACCAGGTTCTTTGGAGGTTCCTCCTCGTCCCGTGTTTCGCAAATGCTGTCAAATCCAGCAACCCAAGCTGAGATAAGAGATATCCGCCGCTCGAGCTGCCGTAATCGCTTCATCATAGACATCTTCTCCTGTCTCTCCGACACTGAATCATCAAATGATTTTCGAATTCTGGCGATACCTTCTCTGGAGATGATTTCGCGCTTCTCGGTCTGCTTTCGGAATTTCACGAATGCGACACCTTCGGAATCTTTTTGCTGTGCTTTAAGCTCATTGATCATGGCCATCTGCTCGTCGATCTTTTTGAGGAAATCCTTGACGTGGCGGTTCACGTTGTAGACATTCCTCGTAACCTTGGTTTGAATGTTTTTCGCGCGATTGGCGTACCGGAGAGTGTTCTGCGTCTCGTCGAAGTGCGCACTTGAAGGACTGACACACACAATCATGACAGTTTTACAGTTTCCACCCAGAGAGAATTTCAGCAAGCGAGTCAACTTGGAGTTGCGGTAGGGAACGTGATTGCGCTTTCGAGGGTCGCATAGCGCATTGATACAGCTGCCTAGTGCTAACAGAGATTTGTTAATATTGGCTCCCTCGAGCAATCGCTCTCCACGATTCTTCGTTGCGCTCGCTCGCTCACTGCCGGCCAAATCGATAATGCTGAGTGTTGCCATTGTATGGGGTTCGCTTATGTCTGCATTTCGGTCTTTGAGGGCGACGTTGATTTGAAGGACTGCGTGTGAGCGGGATGAGGTTGCGTTTGCTTCGGTGGGAGACATTGTGCGGTACTCGTTGCCACGGACGACCATTTCCATGACTTCTTCTACCTACAGGTACGTCAGCAATTTAGTCATACGGCTGAAAAGAGATACGCGTACACTTCTAGGGTGGTGGCTGGAAAGGCCCGCTACGGAGACCGTCTGATTGGCATCTTCACGTAACATAAGGCCTTGCTTGCTGCCACCTGGTACAAGCAGGTCTCGAATGGTTTCATTGTAGATTTCAAGGTAGGAGAGCGATAACTCGATCACCTTCTCCTCCTCTCGTTCTCGCATTTTGTCAAATAGCTCTTGCATGGTGAGGAAAACAATTCCTGGTTGTTGTACAGTTCCACTGTTGACGTTAGCTTCCACCACCTTCAATGTTCGATTTGAAACCTACGTAATGGTATGTGTCTTTCCGCATCCTGTGGCTCCATAAGCAAAAACAGTAGCGTTGTATCCGTCTAATACATTGTCGAGGAGACCACGTGTTGTTCCCTCATAAACATCGTCTTGTGTGGTGTTCTCGTCGAAAACTCGGTCGAATGCGAATGTTTGATCCTTGACTCGCTTTCCCTGTGGCAGACAAGTCTTGGAAAAGCGCTGAACAGGATTGTCTTCAGGAGGATCAAATACTCTGGTAACATATATATTAGTCTCTATATCGACAACAAAAATGACGTTCATTCTCTCTCACAAGCATTTATCATCCACCACCTTGATCACGGACCTCAGTCCCTTTGTCCTTAAATTCGGAGCAGGAAGACCAGCGAGCGATCCATCACCCAGAAAACAGACAGAATCATCCGACTTGGTTAATTGGCTGGCTTCGCGGATAGTAAAAGGTCGCACCCGGACTGCAACGCTTATGGATGATGCGCCGTCCGTAGGAACGACCATTATTGTTTATAATATTTCCCCAATATTTTGTTGTGGCGGAGTAGTGTTTATTCCAGTAATGTGAGCGGTAGAATACCAGTAGATCAACTTCTTCCAGGGAGGCGGATAAGGGGACCTGGCAGGGAGTTGTGGGAAGTAATGGGGTTTGTGGAGGTTACGAGTGTTGTGATATTTTTGGGTTGTAAACAGAAGCCTCGCGCTAAGCCTTGTTGAGTCTGGACCCCTGTCACTTTTCCCCGACGACACCCTCCAATTTCAACACCACAGTTGTTCTTATCACACGATCAAAGCAGTCCTCTAGTATTTGTACCTTCGTCTTTAGGCTGCTATACCTCGGATAGCATTAATGCTTTCCAAGGTTTACATGATGCTCCCATGTAATGTGAATCAGCTTTTTCTGCGAAATATTCCCAATTCTCCATACCCAGAATCCATGATCATCTCAAACGCTTTTTCATGTATCAAAAGGCTGATTTTAAACATTGCAACTCTAACAGTAACAACTGTCGCCGAAACGAAAGAGGCAATGAGTTGGCATCTTAGCAGGAATCGTGAACTATTGCGAAGAGTTCTTATCTCGTAGTGTGTGGTATTACCTATCCCACGGTGTGCTTGAACTTGGAGGACAAGTGTCTACGTCGCCCTAGTTTACTATAACCTGTGGCTCAGAATGTTTGGCTGGTTTGACATACCTTCCTTACCCATCACATCTTTTTCTATTGCACTTGCCTTTTTAGGAAACCCGGGCTCCCTTCTGCCCATGCTCTTGTCTATAAGTGCCATAACTTTCTCACTCCCATAACGCTCCTCACAACAATATCCTGCATCTGAAATTAAACTTTCTCTGCTTGCTTTATCTCCACATCATAACACAGACAGTACCACCAGATCAACAATCATTATACCCCACTACCAGCAATTCAGCTGCAATGCCTATTCAGACTAGCAAGAATAAGCGAGGCAATCAGCAAGAGGAAGTACAACCACAAGCCACCAAGAAAAAGCGAGGTAACGAACAAGAGGAGGCCCCATCACCAGCACGTGTCCGGTAAGTTCATCACTCCACTCCTATTTGCCATAGGCTAACACGCTGCAGCGACCTGTACAATTATATGGTGAAGCTAGTTGTCACCTCGAAGGATGGCGATGCTGAAGAGTTCGATCTCTTCCAGGGTGTCCTATGCCAGAAATCTCCGTATTTCCGCCACCTAGTTGATCCCGATCGGGCTAAGACGGTCCACAAAGTACCAGGTGTTGACCCGGCCATCTTCGCGTACTTTAAAGAGTGGGTAGTGGTTGGTGAATTTATATTCGATCTCGCGACCCACTGGGAAACTTCTGGCAACAACGTCTATATCCCTCTCATTGAACTATGGTTGCTTTCTCAAAAGTTCGAGGTGCCCGGTCTCGCCAATCTTACAGTATCGGAACTTTTGAAATTCATGAGAGAGAGAAAAGAGGCCGTGACATCGACACAGCCACAATACACTACCTTTACAGACGCACAGAGACAAATGAAGAATCTAAGCAGCTCAGAACTCTTTTCGTGGATTACTACGCTTCAATGGTACGTGAAGATGTGTTCGCTGACGCAGACAGTATCACCCAATACGAATACCCGGAGTTTGTCTCAAGCCTTATTCTCCGCTTGATTAGTTTGAAAAACAACCCGGTGAAGAGATTGGCTGCAGAGACATACAATTTCAAAGCTATAAAGAAACGAGCTATACCAACATCATCATCAGAGGTTATCAACCTCATCGACGATGACGATGATGTCCAGATTGTGGATGCGCGGGAGATTAAACGTAAGCTCGATTATATTCTGGATTTGCTGCCCTTTACTGATAATAAAATAGGGCAGAGCACCCCAATGTTCGTCCCAAAAACTGAACAAGAATAATTGCAAGAAAATTGGCTCCATCTAGGCCTCCTATTCTCCGACACCATTTCTCTACCGACCTTAGAATGCAGTACGAAGCCCCACGAATTACTCCTATTACGGCAGTTCTTCCATCTACAGTATGACTTCCTTTCTCTACTCTGCTAGATGGGCGTCCAGGTCCTCCAACATGACGTCCAAGACACGGGTGACTGACAGCAGAATAGGCAATTTGCTTGGGCTTTTCTTTTTCCGAATCACAGGGTAGTTCTAACAGCCGGGTCGGGAAGGAGCATGGCACTTGTGTTGTTTTTGGCTAGGACGCCCCTTTCAGAGGTTTGATAGGCCTTTGATATAGACTACTAAATGCTGGCTTTATCATTAGGTGACCTGGTCCCTATTTCGAGAGCAAGCAAACTTATTGCAATTTCGATTTGTTTGGGCTTTCATAATGCGTTTGGTAGTTTATCTTTGGAGGCTCTCCTTATCGAGATTTATTCAGGGCTTCTGTTTTCGGGCTGTTTCATTTGAACATCTCCACATTAGGCTGCTCAAAAATCAAAATATGCTTCCTCCTTCTTTCGATCCGAACATAATCTCTACCTTTAGCTATACTTTTTAGTGATAAAATCCGGCATTTGGCTAATTTGGCTACGCTATATTTTATAAAAAGGATTCTAAACGAAGGTATAAATAATTATACTCTCGAGCAATCTAGAGGCTTTTCTGATCAACACTTCTATTATTGGATGTGCAGGTCTTGGAATATGGAGATCTAGACGGCAGTAACTAGGACGAAAAGACGTTAGTAGGATCAAAGTGTATTTTTGCTGAGACAATCGGGCTGCTCACTCGTCTGTGGTATATTGGTTGAACATTCTGTAATTTTTCCGTGATAGTCACTATTTTCAAATGAAATTCGGATATGTTCAGGATCCTGAAATTTTATAGATCAATTCCAGAGCCTTACAAAATATGATACTTGTGGCTTCTGGCTAGTTGTTGGATAAAAAACATAACAGGCTTTTACGTGCTCCAAAGACTGGCACTACCACCTACAAAATTGGTCTTAAATCGAAATTCAGCAATCATTATTTGGGGTTAAACAATGACGGGGACTTTCACGAATCAAATCTCAAACTTAAGAAATCGGTGCCTTGTAACATTTCGCCTGGTGAAATCTGAGAACATTCCATATAAATTTGATAATGGTGATACGCTCCTGCGCCTCACTCCTCACAACCTTCCCAAAGCTCAAACTTATCCGTCCATCTGCGCCGCTTACTCCTTTCCGACTATCCATCAAAATCCCTAGCCAACACCCCACCCTCCCCTTGATTCTCCACCCCATAATTATCCTCAAAACTAGGCAAAACCACATCCCACTCCTCCCACTCATCCTCCTCACCACCACCCTCCTCCAAACTCCACCGAAAAGCAACAACACTCCCATCTTTCACCCCCGTAGCTTTGATACTAGTCCCACTATCCACATCTACCCTCCCATTCCCCTTCCCTCCCTTGCCCTTTCCCATTCCTTTCCCATCCGGCAAACCATCAAGTTCATCATCGTCAAAGTAGGCTGATGTTGCTGGGGTGAGTGGTTCCCATCCTTCACCCGTTTCAGATGGGTTAATTAATTTGGCGAATTGGATTTGTGATGGTTTTGCGGGGAGGGGATTGTTGTTTATGCCGTTTGGTTTTGTTTGGCGGAGGGATGTTAGAAGGGTGGATTTTATGGTTGAGAGGGGGGTTAGGGGGTCTAGGTGTAGGAGGACGGTTGTTTTGTGGTGTTTGAAGCGGATTGTGTAACTAAGAGGGTTGGGGGTTGTTGATGACATGGTGAGATGGCGTGGTTATGGGGTATAAGCGAAACAGATGTTGTGTATTGCTTTAGATGTTGTAAAATGAATGAGATTCTCTTCCAGTCTGTGGGACGGGTGAAATGTTTGTATACACCAAAGAGGGCAGGTGCACGTGATGCTGCAATATATGTCCTAGGTCAAATTTCCGGAGTCCGCTGGATTTACGCGTCTGAATGGCGTCCTCGGAGAGAGAATCAATTCCTCTTTCTTGCCAGGATAAACACAACGCGTCTTAGATCGCGTTATTCAAATAGAGCTCAAAGTGGCGTAATGGTGAAGACTAGAAATCGGTCAGTAAGGGATTTCATGAGAGACGAATGAGAAATCATGGTGTCAGATCTTCCATAGTTTGTTGGTCGTGGTACTTACCTTTTATTGGAATGAGTTCTTGTCTTCAACGGTGGAGTTGACCTCTTGGTAGGTTCCTTCTTGCCTAAAGTTGATGATTGAGCCTTGGCATCAAGAGCGGAATTAACGACCACTTCCGAAGTTTAATGTCAACCTCTTCAACAGCATCAACAACAACAAAGCCACGTTCACTTGCTGCGTCGCTGGTTGAATCTTCCCTTTTCGACTTGCTGGAGTGTGAAGAAAACCTGCGGCATTCGCGTAATTGGAATTGTGTCAAGCTCGACAATTGAAACAAGTTGCTCCTGTTATCTCAACTTGCAATCAATTCATCTCAACCATCTCCAATTGGCATCCCACCGCGACAGCTGGGTTACGGAGACTGCAATATTATGGATTCCCCCGCGCTTCCGCCTATAAAGCCCGCATTCGACTCTTCTTCAGCCTCCAAAAACACACCTACACCATATCCATTCCGTCAACGACAACCTAGGCGAAACCCCAATGAACGTCTATCATTGAACTTCCCCGCCCGCCTTCAACTCGCCTTCTGGGGTTCCGCTTTCTCAGGAGCCGTTCTTGGTCTTTCGGAAGGTGGTCTTAAGGCCGGGTTCAAATTCCGTGCCGAAAATGCTCATCGTCTGCCTTCGTCAGAGAAAGGATGGTATTTCTATCACAAAAGCAAAAATTATCACACCCTTATTGGTGGTGGTAAGGAGGCAGGGCGGATGGGACTGAAGCTAGGAATATGGGTGTCTATGTTTGTGGTTATGGAGGATGCGGTTGATCAATGGAGGGGAGCGGGTAAGAGGAAGGACTTTCTAAGTACGACCGTTGCGGGCCTTGGAACAAGTGGTCTGTTTAGTTTATGGTCTCGCTTTCCAGTTACCACGGCTGCAAGGACTGCGAGGACGGGGCTGTGGATTGGACTTGGCTATGGGCTTATGCAGGATTGCTTCAGTTTGTTGCAAGGGAGAAGGCTGGGCTATGTGGAGTTTGTGAAGAGTTTGCTGCCGGGCAAAGAGAATGAGCGAATTGTGTAAGAGCTTGGAAAATTGATCCCTCCGCGCCACTCCCAGTTGCACATCGGTCATGGAGTGTTCATCACGAGCTGATGAGCTGCTCCAGTTGTTACACACTTTCCGAGACGGGATCATCAACATCAACGTGTAACGATGTTTCCGGTCTACAACAGCGATGTTCGAATGCTCTTGGCCGAGTCACATGGCCTGGATACCAGCTCTCGATGGCCACCAGCTGTGCTCCTTGAAGTTTCTAACCTGCTACGCCGCGAATACCTTCTCCGCTTTGCCATTCATTCGAGGTCGACATCCATGTCAGTTGGACCCCAAACCGTTACGATGAATGCTCGTGATACCTGCTCTATACGACGAAATCTTCCTAATGGCAAGGCTCAAATGCAGATCGTGAGAGCAAGGGCGGATTCAAAAACTCAGCTTGTGTCGTAGACGCGAGGAGTTAAAAGAGGATGTGGACCGGCAGCTTTCAAAAGAGACTGATTTACCTCGATGTCCGCAACCAGAGCCTCGCTGTTTATTCTCTGTAGCGACTCCATGTTCTTGGGCTCCAAGTCTTTGCCATGAGATCCCGCATTACGATAGGTTGGGTTCTGGGTCTTACATGCAAGTATGAAACCATCGGTTTATTGCCCTTCGAAAAGAGAATTGGGACAGGATTCGAATGGATAGGATTATGGAAGGTAATGAACCAAGGGACATGGCTGAATTGGGAACGTTTAATTGGGATGTACCAGAGCATTTGCCTACTAGCCCACTTTGCCCGCTTCATACCAAATATTGGGGTAAGGGAAAGAGAGTTTGTGTGTACTGCGCCCATTGCGGCGTAAAACGTCTAAAGTCAGAGCAAAGCGAATTACCGGGTACTTCTTGGATCTATGTTCCAATGAGGACGACAATAAGAGCCCCAAATCACGAGAGTCCCCAAATCACGAGACCAGTCCTGACAAAACGGATTACCATAGTCCGCTACCAAAGGTATCTCTATCATTGATTCGAGCGCGCATCCTTGAGAAGAGATAGATTGGTACAGGATTCGAATGGATAGGATTATGGAAGGTGATGAACCAAGGGATGTGGCTGGATTGGGAATGGTATATGCTAGTGTATCTGCCTACTAGTCTACTTTGGCCGCCTCATACCAAATATAGGGTATAGGATAGGGAGTTGGTATGTGCACTGATGAATATGTCTTAAAGAGTGTGGAAATTCAACTGAATAGTCGTCAATCCCACAAGATTTAGTGCTTCATTCGTCTCTACACGTAGTGGAAAGCCTGTTTCTGTGAAGTCAACTTTGCCACGTATTACCGGTGCTGTTCATTTCTTCTGAATTTGTTTTGAACTTATTCTGTGAATTCACTTGCTCAATTCTATATCCTTCGCCAACATACTTCGGCGGTAGTACTCGGCCCAATGACACTCCCAACTACTCCAAAAAAGGATCGTCCTCCAATAAGTTTCAGAGTCTTTCAAATCAAAACGACTTCCCGCCTTCTTTCACAACAGGCTCAATAATCTTATGCACACTCTGATCCGCGCTCGCCTCTCCAGAGTTGTCATACTTCTGCCTATGCTGATGGTGATCAAATTCGTCACTGCGCTCTCCGCTGGGGCCCTTGCCAAATAGAGCTTTGATCCAAAGTAGAATGAGATGTCTGCCTTCAATAATGGGGTATACTGTTACGCTGAAGAAGGAGAAGAACGCCCATAGCAGAGAAACGATGATCCAGCCAGTGAAGAACTTCTTGGAAAACTTGTACGCGGTACCGTAGAGTCTATTTGTTGTTAGTTTTTGCTGTGTTAAAGTGTGGAAAGACAAGCGGAGGGAAAACGTACGATAGAGGCCAGATAATGAAAAGCGCTAGGAACAACACCAGTGTGATAGCACGAGCGGCGTATGCTGCCTTTCGAAGGCGTTCTGGGTCATAAGTTGGGTCTTCGTATGCAACGTCTTTCTCATTCCCGCCATCATCAACGAGGCGGATCGCGCCAAGGGTCTCCCATCCATATCTTTCGTTATGAAAGATGGATATGACACCCGTGACGACGGCGGCAGCTCCGATACCTGCAATGCATCCATACATACATGGATCGATTGCACCGACGGAAGCAATGGTGACCTCTCCTGAGAACCGTTTTGCGAGTGTAAGCCAAGTGATGACAGCAGCGAAGAAGCCAGTCCAGATGGACGCAGTAGCCGCAAGCGCACCTTGTCGAGAAGAGAAGAATGTAGCTACAAGAGCAGGAAGTGCTGAGCCAGTGAAAATTCCAGTCATGTTGTAGATGAACCCCAAATCGATCTTGACTCCATGAAGCATGGAGGCAAATGCTGCCATGAAGATCGCAAATCCAGCAACGCACCAATGTCCGGCGCGAAGGACTTGCGTGTCTGTGGCTTTGGGGTTGATGTATGTTTTGTAGACGTCATAGGAGAGGACAGTAGATGTGCCAATCAACACACTGGAGATTGCGCTTGTACAGCTCATGAACATGAGTACCAATACCGCACCAGCTCCACCAGAGCCTGCGATAGTTTGAGCGGCATAAGGTAGGACCAAACCAGCACCAACTTCGGATGCATTCATTCTCCTTGGGAAAGTTGGAAAAGCTGGCGTGTTCTCGAGCGCAACAGCCAGGATGCCCATCGTTGTCGCCAGGGTGAAAGGCATCGCATACCAGGCCAAGCCTCCCAACACGTACCCGGGAACGGCAGAAGCAGGATCCGCAGCAATCCCCTTCTGGTGGAAAGAGTTGTCCAGGAAGACAACACCGGTGTACTCCAGGATACTGAGGATGGCGAATTTAAGGGCGCCGAGAGAACGAATGGTGAGGTATGATCCATCTCTCGTGGGTGCAGAATAATTGTTGCGCTTTGCAGCTTCAATGAGAAGGTCCCACATCTTTCCTGGAGATCCAATCTGGTTTCCAGACGCATAGACTTTGAACCAAAAAGTAAGCACCACGATTAAGATAATGGCAGTATGAATCTACGTCTCGTCAGATGGTTGTGTTCGTGTTAAGAAGATGAGATGTACTCACATAATCAGTCAAAATCGTAGCTCTCAAACCACCTCGCATTGTGTATGCAGCGACACCAACAGGTAGTAGCCAAAGACTAGCATACACACTCATGCCGGTCAAGGAGTTGATTGCAGCGGCGCCTCCGATCAAAATTGACGACACCACCAAAATGTTAGATGCCAAACTGAAAAACATAAACGAGAAATGGGCGGTAGTGCCGTATCGCACTCGGATAATTTCAAGAAAGGTCCGCGCGTTCGGTGCCTTTCTTTTACATTGCTTCATGTAGTTAGAGTCTTTTGTAACTGCTCAATTTTAGAAAATACGACTTACAATTGCCAAGTTACTGAAAACCATGATTTGGGTACTGTTGCAAGCTGCATAGAAAAAGGAACCAGCAACGCCATATGTGTATGCGACGGAGCATGACGAAAGCAAAGTGGTACTCCATGTCCATGAAGAAGTGACCCCAGCAGCAGTAAGCCCGGTTCCGAGGGACCTTTTTGCAACTGCAGACAAATTCCAAATTAGTAGGTCTAACAAGAAGTAGCTTGGACTTTTGTAGCCTACCCGTGAACTCTTCTGTGTTCTCAACGTTCCCTCGTTTCTTCATGATTGTGGTCACCAATATCATGCCCAGGGCGAAAAGGGCTCCAAGACCGATAACTACTCCATAGCCAGCACCCTAGAAACTCGATTCAGTATGACCCAAGATAATGACGCATTGAATGTGATATACCTGTGACAAGGGAATGGCAGCAACTGTGTCTGCCATAATCAAAAGCCTATCCTATTATTCCAATGTTCAGATTACTTCACCCAAAGAATGTGCAACTAACAAACAGACCCAAAGGAGCAATACAAAGTACAAACATATATGGGATCTCCATCTCTTTTGAACATCATCCATTGCTTTTTTCTAACATTGTGCATGTCGCAGCAGGAAGCCCATATCACGCAAGATCATTAGCACGATCATCGCAAGCCAGAAAAGTGAAATTGGTGTAGAAAAACATGAAAGCTCTGTAGATCCGTGACTATAAAATGCCTCGAAATAGGATTGTAGAATTTTAAACCAGTAGAGATAGCGATCCAAGACCTGGGAAAACCCGGGTAACTTTTCGAAGGGATCTAGATCCCGATCTCTGCCCATGTTCACAAGTGCTTCAGCGTTGAGATAAAGTCCCGTACATGGAGCTAAGAATTCGCAATAGGAGCATATATTGCGAATATGTGACGGTGATCGGCCAATAGGAACTAAGCTTTGCTTTTGTACCACAATACCTATGTAGATGTCGGCCCCGGATACATTGTATTGTGCAATCCCATTATCATATTATAGATCTCAGGGTCTTCAGATTCCACTCTCTCGGGACGAGGTTGGAGTTGGATCTACTTTTGGATGGCTGTGATCCCAAATCCATGGTTCATATCCCAAGCAACAGGTAGGGTCCATCCAACGCTTTGCTTTGCAATTGATCATCTCAGATTTAGCATCGAGGCTCTGCCAAGGAATGCCATACATGGTGCTGCTGCGCATTTCGCTTGTATGTCGCCCGCATCAAGTCCATGTATGTGTGACGAGGTTATGGGAGAGATATGTTGAACAACGAGCGAATGGAAGGAGAAGATTAATGCAAGCCAGCATCTGGACTACTCTTAGGATGGTGTGTTTTCTATTTCTCGACAATAAATATTATTGATGTTGTGGTTTGCTCGAAGAAATGAAGCTTTGATTCCTTGCAGGTGTATGGAAGATACCTAGGTGGGCTTAATTTGGTTGCGTTCGCATGGTCACCTGACCGACTTCATTGCATTCTCAGGTCCATGACTGCTTGCCTGTCTTCTCCTGCTCATCACCACTAAATGCTAAGCCCATAAAGCAACTTGTCTAGCCCTATCTTGACTTTTACAGCAGGTTATGTCTTGGTAGAATTCTCAACGTAACTTAATCCTACCGGGCCTTATTGAATGAGATATCTAGAACTACGTACGATTCCTGTCTCGACGCCTGGCTTTTTATAAGTCGAATAACAGTTTCTCAATATGGACACCCGGCCCGTACAGTCTTTGTTCAGCAACGCTCTATAGCTCTATTACCATGCTTGTCAGCGTGGGCCTGTCAGGAGGAGACCAGAAGCTTTGCTTTACAATCTCCGTTTTAGTCCCGTTGAGAGTCTTCTATCTCGTGGTAGACATCTTTATCACCTGGTCGTGTACAACCCCGGAGAACTCAAGTGAGGATATTCGAGCCAACACAAGGTCCGTAAGAAGCGGTAGTGCACCTGTGTGGAGTCCTGGTGTGTTCTTAGTGCGCAATGCTGGTCGCTGTCGATGATAACACTGATCGTAACTTCATTACGAAATTTGTGTGTTCAGAGTCGCTACCTTTGATGCTCCGGGTATGCTCTCTTGAATTTGTGTTGGAAAGCGGCCCTTGTTTCCGCTCCAGAGAAAGGGGTGCAGGGGTTTTGGTGAAGAATATGTCCGCTCTGCCAGTGATGAATGCGAGCGAGGACAAGGGCATTGCTGCGGCGCATATGGAATGTCGAGGTGTGAAACATATGTAGGTGTGCTGTATAGAGAAGCTATCGAGGATGTATTTGTGGGACGGGAATGGACATGCAAGCATGCTTCACTGTTGTAAAGGAAAGTCGTACCACCAGCGGATATGGAAGCGCTATTTGGGTCCGATCCTAATATTTGATTTGGAAGACGACTCCATTTTGGCTCAGAATGCTTCAGTAGATTGTGTTGAGGGCAGCTACACTTTTGATAGCGAAATTAGCGGCAATTGTGAAGTATTGTTACTGTCATGGCTTATAGTGCTGCCATACCCGATAGTAAAAATAGCGCTCAATCTCTCGCATAGATTTTAACACACCACAGGCCATCCTCTCTCCTTTTTCTCATACATATTAGAATCACCACTAACACTTAATTCTGTAGGTGCGGCGTGACGGTACATTAAGCTCGATTGGCAATGCGTCCGTTGAAGGTGATGTTGATGCGAGACATATGTGCTCCATGCCTGTTATTCTATGCCGAAACCATGGCAGAGTTACGTGGAAGTGGCTGTTTCAAATCACTTGAACGACAATCTCAACGCCTAACTGCATATGCGAAGCGTCAAGACCGGGGTGAGTCCGTCAATAAGAAGGCCTGCGCCTGGTTACATCCAGCGGAGAACCGAGAAATTCACCTGCGGATCTGATCAATATATCATCATGCTCTTCTTCTCCTCGTCAGACCACATTTGAATACATTTACTAATCCATCAATTTACGGGAATAAATAGAGACCAGTTACCCCTATCTGTCCAGAATGACATATTTTCTACTCCTTGCTCTTTACTTAGCTTGCGCGGTTCAAGCAAAAACGTACAAGGCTTCGATTACTTGGTATGGCACAAAGGATGAGCGAAATTCAGGAAACTGCAATAACACCGGAGCCTGTGGGTTCCACACTTCGGTAGGTAGCTTGACAGAAACCACAACAGCACTCTAACACAAATACAGCCAGGATTTGCAGCGGCAGTCTCACAAAACCTTTTCGGCACCGATCACGGGGTAGGAGAGTACTGTGGAAAGTGTCTGGAACTCAATATACAGACCGATGAGTTTGGAAGAGCATTGAATGGCACGGGTAAAAACGTTGTTCTCGTGGTCAATAACGTTTGTCCAGGTAAGCTCGCTTGGTTGTGATTCCCCTTTTCAAGCATATTCTCACATATGCTGTAATGGAAAGCCCAAGATAATAGACTCTGCGCTCAGCCAGATCTCCAAACACCTAATCATCTCGGTGGAATAATCGACGTAAATGTATGCAGCGATAGCGGTGCACGAAGCGCAGTGTTTGGTTTTAGTGGCAAGGGTTTGGCTTTGGGCACTGCGGAGGAAGTGGATTGTGGGAGTTGGAATGGAACCAAGGTTGAGTTTGGAAGTGGCACCAGCGCGACGAAGAGTGTAGGCTCGTTAACCTCTGAGCCAACTACACCAGGAACAGATTCAGGAGCTGCAGTCACCAGAACAACAACGGCTGGAGCCAACGTCGCTGACGTAGAGTTGAAATGGGCTCTAGGTGCCTTGCTTGGGGGCTTTTGGCTCTGTATATAAGTGCAATGCCGTGATGCAGGCTTCAAACGTCTGCAAAATAAAGGCGTGGCTTGTTGTTAATCTCCGAACGAGGATGAGTCCTGGCTAATGCATTGTTGAGTCATAACATTGTCTCTAACAAAAGAGCTGGAATTGGAAGATATCAGATGCTGAGAAAACTGGCGTATCCGGAGAGAAGTACTATGTCGGATGCTGTAACCTGGGCTTAGCTTTGCTATTTCGTTGCCACTATTCGTGAAATGGACAGCTGACTTCAGTGTTCTCCTGATCCAGGGTGACAATTGTTTTTAGGTGCTTAAAGAAATAGCTTGCAGCTTGAAACCCCATCTATAGCCATTGCGAGTGTTACTTGTCATTAGATCCGAACACATCTTTGAAACAAAACCCCGCAGATCTGTCTTTATTCTTCTGAATAGGCTGAAAAGACCTGTCAACATACGTCCAACCGAGGTGAATGCCTGACGTCCGGAGTTGGGCAAAGTTCAGTGTAAAATAGTGAAGGAATAGAGCTTGAAAAAAGATGAAGGCTAAAGGTTCTATTGTAGGACACTTCCAATAAAAGCAACGATGAAAAAGCTTGCACAACTTCTCGAGTAGTTTGAAGAGTATGACTTCGGACTAGAAGTCGCGCATAGCCTGCCTGGGGACCATAAGATTGAAGCCCATTACAGTGGTTCTGTCAACTTATATATATATATATACAACCTAATGGTAAGCACATAGCGTCGCATCCGACCACGTATTACACCCTAGTACTACAAAGGTACTGCTATGATTCAGTGCCGACGATCCGGACGATCGCCACGCGAAATCCTGCCAATTCAGTTGAAGCTGATCATTAGTATGAACAGGTTGAACGTACTTCACCACCGAGCCGGCCATACCACCGAGCCGGCCACTTTTCCTTAGCACGACCAACACCCTTATTAATATATAATATCTCAATAATATAGCGCGATAGCTATTTAAGAAGAAGGTTGACTTAATCTTACTCTTTAGGCCTATATCTTTAGCTAATTTAAGACTCTACGACGCGCTACAATAGCTTTTAATATTAAATACTAGAGGCTCTTTAATTAGCTCTATAGAATTACCTCTTAATCTTAAACTCGACTAAATTACTAGAAGCTTACTATAAATAAAGAGTAAATAATTATCTAATATATCCTTAATCTTAATTCGCGAGGATTTACGCTCTAGCTCTATAAGGTAGCTAATATAGCTAATAGACTACTAGGTATTTATAGTAGTAAGCTAGTAGTATATACTAGGCTATAAGGTTTATAAAATATTTAGTTAAGCTTAAAATAGTATTTAATTAAGTAAAGAATTAGAGTATAGACCCTACCTTTAACGCAACCCTACCTTTAACGCACGAAAATCACCTAAAGCATATACTAAACGCGTTATTTACGCTAATACCTCGTAAACTATTAAATAAATCTATAGATTACGAAATTCAACTTATAAAGGCTTAATATATACTAAAAAATAAAGACTTTATATCCATACGAGCTACTATAAAGTTCTTTAAAGTTAATCTACGAACGCTACAGCGTAGAGTAAAAGGAGGCTTAATACTAACTATAAGCTAGGAAATACGTCAAATTCTTACTAACGCGGAAGAAGATATTCTTGTACGATAGATTTTACGATATATAAACACCGGAACCTATATAACTATTACGTTGCTTAAAGAGCTCGTAATCTACGTTCGAGCCGTACGCGTTACGCACGCGTTATACCTCCGCCCTCCACCCCCGCTACTTACGAATATCAACAATAAATAGGTCTAGCGCTTTTAAAAAAGATATCCTAAAATAGCTAGGATATATACTCGTCAGCTAGAGTATGTACGTAAAGAGGGGGCGATATATAAGTATATAAAACGCTAGTTTAATACTATCGGCGAGATACTTTAAGAGTATAAATATAATCCTACGGATATATAGAATATAGATAAGTCTAGATTTAGTATTAGCAAAAAGTAGGCACTTAAGGTACTCATACACCTCAATAGTATATAGAAGTATAAGGTAATCAGAAATAAATAGGAGTAGGTAATACTAATTAAGTATATTAATACCGCTAGCGAAGCGCTAGCGCCGCTTGTAATATTTAAAGGTAAAGATCTTAATACGCGCTAGATTAACGAATTATTACCTTTAGGATAGTACTTTATAATAAGTAAGAATAGCTAGACCTTAAACAACCTTAGGATAGTATAGTTAAAGAATATTTTCGATCCTCTTACCCGCAAGAAGGCTACGGGTCGCTAGCGTTTACTTATCGTAGATAGTTATAGGAGTTATATTTAGGGTAATTTTATCGCCTACTATATAGAGAATAAGATAGATCTCTTAATTATACCTCCTTACTACTCGTATATACTATAACCGCTTAATATTAGCGTGTTTACGGCGTTTAAACGAGCTTATACTATTAAGATATATATAATCTCCCGGCTTAGTTTATAGCGTATCCCACGCTCTAAATAGCTCGAATTACTCTCCTATATACGTGAAAAGGCAATAAGTAAGGAGAATATCCTTAGTAGATAGTATAGTACTAGCTTATAGCCTACGCTACCTATACAAGTACTTAGATCGCTTCTAAAAGACTTACTAATACCGGCTCCTTAACCGATTATACTAGGCGTAACGACTACTCTTAATTATTCTTTACTATAGAGCTCTCCTCCCGAACTAGTTAAACTATCGAAATCAAATAAAAGGTTTACAGAGTCGTTGCGCGAGTACCCTACCGTTGTTTCGCCAGTAAGGCGCTATATAGAGCGAATAACCCGTCTCTACAAAACTTAAAATACAACTATCGTAATTTAAGCTAAATAAATAGCTAAGCAATCCGAGCTTCTTCAGAAGCGTAAGAAGGTTAAAAAGGGTAAAAGAGTTTAATTAGAGGGTGTTTCGGTCTATACGACTACGGAAGTATTGCGTATAGCCCGCGAGGAGGAGGCGCGCGTTGAAGCAAAAAAGCTATAGGGCCGCCCACGTAAAGTTATTATAGTTGAGACTAGTTTACATAATAAAGATAAAGGTTCTAAGGATTTATTAGATTATTTTATTGAGAAGCTAGGTATGTGCCGGTAGGGCGTAGTACTCTCGCATATTAAGATTTGATTTTCGTGCGTTAAAGGTGGGGTTGCGTTAAAGGTAGGGTCTATACTCTATTAGAAAATACTTTAGAAGGATCTAGAGCTAATTAGTATATAGTTTAAGCTAGTTAAGAATACTATAGCTAAGTATAGTATCCTAGATAATAATATATATAACTTTAATAAAACTAGCTTCTAGATAGGCGTAATTAGATTAATAAAGATTTTTATAGACGTAGATAGACGTACTTAATCTAAGCTTATTTAGCTAGACGATCGCGAGTAGATTATAGTTATCTAAAGTATCTATACTACTAGGTATATAATCCTATCTTTTATTAGAGTATTAACCCTACCTATAATATAACCCTATCTATAATATAGGACAATCCTCCGAAACGTATATTAGACGCGTTATTAACGTAATACCTACGTAATTATTAAAAGAATCGCTAGATTATAAAATTGTACTAGTACAGGGTATGTAGGAATTGAGCGCGTAGTAGCGGAAGCGGGCTAAAACTAGCGTTTCCTACTAAAATTAACTACTTTCAAAATAGTCTACCACCTACAACTATAAATAAAATAAGCCTATAATAGCTAGGATAACTAATAATAACCTAAAGATTAATCTAGGAAGTTTCTAAAATATCTACATCTAATCTAGGTATATAGAAATAGAAATATCGTATAGGAGTCCAGAAAACGCCAGTAAGCGGCAATTCCTAAGTCTAGTTTAACCCGGTTTATTAGAGGAAATCTTCACCTCTAGATTTAGATATCTAGATTAGCTCTATTTAGATTCACGCTCCTATAGAAAGGTAATCTATACTAGGGCTTTCTATATATAAAAACTTAACTTATAATAATTACTAATTGTAGAGGTAGACTACGTTAAAGTTGGCGATTTTAGTAAGGAATCGAGGTTCCGCGCCCGCGCGCTCAATTCCTACACACCCTATACTAGTAAAGGCTTAATATATAGTATATCTATAGTTATATAGACTAAAATACCCTCTAATTATACTCTCTTTCTCTTTCTAGCCTTCTTTCGCTTCTAAAGAAGCCTAGCCTAATTAGATATCTACTTTACTTAAATTATTATTATCGTATTTTATATTTTATAGAGGCGGATTATACGCTCTATATATCGCTTTACTAGTAAAATAACTATAGGGTATTCGTGTAGCAACTTAGTAAATCTCTTATTTAATTAAGATAGTTTAATAGCTTCTAGAGGAGAGCTCTATAATAATAAAAGATTAAGTATAGTCGTCGCGTATAGTATAATTAGTTAAGGAGCTAGTATAGGTAAGTCTTTAGAAAGGCTTCTAAGTACTTATATAGGAAGTATAGGCTATAAGCTAGTACCGCGCTATCTACTAAGTATATTTTCCTTACTTATAGCCTTCTCGCGTGTATATAATAGTAATTTAATCTATTCTATACGGGGGATACGCTATAAACTAAGCCGGGAGATTATATATATTTTAATAATATAGAACCGCTTAAACGCCGTAAATACGCCTATATTAAGCGGCTATAGTATATAAGAATAGTAAGGGGGTATAATTAATAGATTAATCTTATTCTCTATATAGTAGGTAATAAAATCGCCTTAAATATAGCTACTATATCTATCCGCGATAAGTAAACGCTATTAACCTATAGCCTTCTTATAGGTAAGTAGCTTAAAGACTTTCTTAAGCTATACTAATTCAAGATTATTTAATATCTACCTATTCTTACTTATTACAAAATACTACCCTTAAGGCGATCGTTTATTAAGCTAGCGTATATTTATATCCTAACCCTTAGATATTAGGAGTAGTACTAGCGCTTCGCCTATAGTACTAATATACTTAATAGTAGTTACCTATTCCTATTTACTTCTAACTACCTTATACTTCTAAGTATAGTTAAGATATACGAGTATCTTTATCGTCTACTCCTCGCTAATACTAAATCTAGACTTATCTATATTATATATATCCGAAGGGTTATAGTAATACTCATTAAGTATCTCTCCAACTACATTAAACTAGCATTTTATATACTTATATAATACTCCCTCTATACGCGTATACTTAAGCTAACGAGTATATATTCTACCTATTTTAGAATAGCGTTTTTAAAAGCGTTGAATCTATTTAGGGTTGATACGATCGAGTTTAGTAAGGCGGGGTACTAGGTAAGATATAATCGTAACGCGTATAGCTTGTAGCTATAACGCAAGCTTAATTAATAATAAGTTAGTAATATAGGTTCTAGTAATTATATATTGCTTAATCTATTAGATAAGAGTATCTTCTACGTTAGTAAGAATTTAACGTATTTTACTACTTTTAGACTATAAGACGACTCCGTTACGCCTATATTAAAGTATTCGTAGATAAACTTTAAAGAAATAAGTAGAGTTAGGACCCTATATATAAACCAACCCTATATATAAACCACGAAAATCAAACCTTAATATACGAGAATACTACGCCACGCCTACGCTTCTTCGGCGTCTTAATAAAACTATCTAATAAATCCTTAGATACCTTATCTTCCTCCTTTAAACTAGTCTTAACTATAATAACTTTACGTGGGCGCCCTTGTAGCTTTTTTGCTTCGACGCGCGCCTCCTCCT